>WNWU01013815.1:28582592-28862047 GCA_012654045.1 Ptyas mucosa | reverse complement strand
GAGAGAGAGAGAGAGAGAGAGAGAGAGAGAGAGAGAGAGAGAGAGAGATTTTAAGACTAGTAGTCCGCAAAAAGGAAACCGAACCCAGTAATCAGGGACGACAGCTTCCCCCAAGGCTTGTATAGCTGAAGCACGACTGATGGAAAAGAGCTATTTTCCCCCCACGTAGTGATTTTCCACTTGATCAAAGATTATTAGGCAGTTGATCAATGAAATCTAAAACTGGAGTTCTAAATTCAAGTAAGAACCGAGCGCAACTCCCTTTAAGGAAAGGGACGCGTCAATATTTCTGCTAGGAGGGAAGAGCAAGAAACCTTGTTGAAGAATGGGAAAGTCTGAGCCAGTCTAGCCGGCACAGCCAAGTTCCTGTTCCAGGCGTGGTCGGTGACAGGCGGCTCCAGCAGAGGGCCAAAGCAGGGGTTTCGCCAAAGCCAAGCGTTTTAGCGATCTCTGGAGCAAAATGCTGTCGCTCAGGTAAGTGATTTATAGCAACTTCAGCACTTTCCCCGATGCTGCCTTTGCAATTTGATGGGCCCAGAATGAAAAAAAGAGTAACGAGACGGGAGCGGAATATGCTTCAGTTGGGTTAAGCGAGTACTATAGGGAATCTAAGGCGGCGGTTTTCTTCGTACAGTCGAATCGCAAAACGAATCGTTTCCTAACGGCAAAACCAGGGGGGCCTAGAGCCCTTCGACTTGCGCAGTGTGAGAAAAAACACTGGGTGGAGAAAAACTACATCTTGAACATTGCTGTTTTGGAACTGCGCTTTCTTTTCGCCCACCTATAAACGCAGCACAGTAGGATTCACTGTATTCTGGAGAATACAGCCCCTTCCGTACGTGAGGATCGTACTCTGTAATGTCGTCTCTCCCAATCTTGCTTCCTTCAGTTGGAGGAGGTTTTACGGTCTTTGTGAAATCCGATATAATTTCGTAAACTATGACTTACAATCCACTTTAAGATAATACCAAATAGTCACATATAGCCTTAGTGTATTGTGTGAATCAGGGTTTATGTTAAACTGAAGTACAATTGGTTTATTTTGGATTAGCAGGGTTTGTTACTGAAGGTTTTAGTGTGTTCTGAGATATTTAGAAACATTTTTCCAAATTTGGAAATGAAAGTTGCAAATTTTCCTTTCGTTGTACATTGGGACATGGCCAAAGAAATAGAACTGCAACCCCTGGGTACCAGAAAATAGGAACGATGTATTTCAGACAAGATACAGATCCTTTGTAGTTTAATTTCACATCCTATAGTCCAGTGTCCTGCTTTGACCTCACAGAAATAGCCTTAATCAGATCTCCACTCAATATGGAACCAGATTGCTATAATCATTCTTCTCTTCTCTTCCCTTCCCTTCCCTTCCCTTCCCTTCTCTCCCCTTCCCCTTCCCCTTCCCCTTCCCCTTCCCCTCCCCTCCCCTCCCCTCTCCCCTCCCCTCCTGAAAACTTAAACAAGAATCCTACTGTAGACAACAGAGTGTATTAATATTTGCTAGCTTGCATCTTCTTTTAAGGGTATAAAGAGACCGGCCTCTGGTGTTGACATAAATGTCAGATGTATTTAGAAGACTGACCATACCCCAATGGTTTTGGTCATTGCTCAACCCCACCACTGTTATTTTTCTTCTGATTATTTGGGTGTCCTCCTAGACTCACAGCTAAGATTAGAGCAACATCTGTCAGCTGTGGCTAGGGAGACTTTTGCACAGGTTCGCCTGGTACACCAATTGCGACCCTACTTGGAACAGGAGGCTCTCTTCACAGTCACTCATGCCCTTGTCACCTCACGGTTAGATTATTGCAACGCGCTCTACATGGGGCTACCCTTGAAAAGTGTTCAGAGACTACAGTTGGTCCAGAACATAGCCGCGCGAGCTGTCGTGAGTGCACCTAGGTACACCCACATTACACCAATTCTCCGTGAGCTGCACTGGCTCCCTATTGGTCTTCGGTCACAATTCAAGGTGTTGGTTATTACCTTTAAAGCCCTACATGGCTCAGGGCCAGGCTATCTTCGAGACCGCCTTCTACCGCATAGCTCCCAGCGACCGGTAAGATCCCACAGAGTTGGTCTCCTCCGGGCCCCATCAGCTAAACAGTGCCGGCTGGTGGGCATGTGGGGGAGGGCCTTCTCTGTGGCTGCCCCAGCTCTCTGGAACCAGTTACCTCCTGAGATCCAGACCATCCCCACCCTATTGGCCTTCCGAAAAGCAGTGAATACCTGGCTTTTCTGGCAGGCCTGGGGCCGTTGATCTCGCTGTTGCGATCTGGTGAGATCCGGCCATGAATGGTGTGAATGGGTTTTAATTGTTTTTAATGTTTTAATTTTTAATGTTTTTATATATGGTTTTTAAATACATTGTAAGCCTCCTTGAGTCTTCGGAGAAAGGCGGCATACAAGTTGAATAAATAAATAAATAAATTATTGGCCTGCTCAGGATTATACTTTCATTCTATTTAATTTTTATCTAATTATTAAGATATATATAATATCTTGTTGACTCACCAGGGATCATAAAGCACAACTGCCCAATATAATACATTCTAAAAATGATGATATTACAAAGTGATTAATGTAGGGACAGGCTTAGAGAAATATTTAAAAATGCCCAAGCAGCCTTGTAAATTTTAATAGTTTTCTTTGTTGCAATCTAGCAAGTTTCAACTTTCAGCTAAAGACTTAAAAATATCTCATACTATGATCTTCAAAAGTAACCTTAGGAAGAGGAGAGAGGAATAAAAGGCAGAAATGGATTTGTTTAAGGACTGACATGGGATCAGAGCAGGGGTGAAATTCAACTGGTTTGGACCCGTTCGGGCGAACTGCTAGGCATCGGTTCGCTGAACCAGTGATAATCACCCCTGGTTGGCCCCACCCACGCGAGCCCGGTCGCCGCTCACCTCTTCTGGCCGCTCACTCAGTCCTTCCGGTCGCTCGATATTTCACAGAATTCAAATGCAGCAGAGAGAATTCTAACTTTTCTCCCTCCATTCACAGCGGAGCTGCTGCTCCCTTTATGGTCCCCCCTGGCCCCCTCCCTCCTGGGGACTACCTTAAAGGGACAGGCTGCAGCAGCTCTACTGTGAATGGAGGGAGAAAATTAGATCTGTAAAAAATGCAAAGATTAAGAGAAATCATGCAGCAGTAGTTCTTGTGTCTATTTCAAAAGTAATATAAAAAGTACCAATTCCATCCTTTTGGGCAGCTCGCAGGAGGCTTGCACAGTGGCACCAGCATGGGGGAGGCAGGCAATCCAGATGCCCCGTGCTGGTGCTTGTTCGGTGCAGCTGCAGGCAAGCCAAGAGACAGTGGGATGAAGGGGCTGGTGCATTGGGATCGCCTCTGCCTCCCCCATGCCTCTGCCTCCACCTTCTGCTGGTGCCACCACACAAGCCTCCCATGAGGAAAAAGAGGGAAAAAGCAAAGCAGCTGGCTGCAGAGCTGCCAGCTTCGGGAAGTGGCCCAACAGGCAGAAGCACCGCGCTCAGAAACAGACGGGCGAAAGTCATTCTGTGCTGAAGCAGAGGCCTTCTGAGCAGTGGTAGGTTGCTACCAGTTCTCCCCGGATCGGGTGAACTGGTAGCGGGGGTGGTGGGAGGCTCTGCCCACCCACCCGAATGTTCTGTGCATGTGCAGAAGCATCACGCAAGCATACCCGTGAGCAAACCGGTAGCAGCCAAAATTGAAACCCACTACTGATTCAGAGCCTTCAGTGTATCCCAGGATTGCAACGCTGAAGGTTCGGAATGCAGCTTTTTTCGTGAATGGCAGGAAAATGGGGAGGGGAATTTTCCTGCCTACCATTCTTTCCTCAGTCTGCGCTGAGCTTGAGGAATGGATGCTAGGCAGGAAAATCCCCCTCCCCATTTTCCTGCCTTTCGCGAAAAAGGCTCCATTGCGAACCTTCAGTGTATCCCAGGATTGCAATGTTGAAGGCTCGGAATGGAGCCATTTTTGTGAAAGGCATCCATTCCTCAAACTCAGCACAGACTGAGGGAAGGATGGTAGGCAAGAAAATTCCCCTCCCCATTTTCCTGCCATTCGTGACAAGTAGTGGCTGGGAGGGGAGGTGCTGTGTGAGGCGCCCCTCAACCTGACTGATGTCGAGTTGGCCACACCCACCCAGTCACATGACACCCCCCCACCAAGCCACACCCACAGAACCAGTAGGGAAAAATTTTGAATTTCATCACTGGATCAGAGTAAATAAACCAGCTCTAATTTTCCTTGTTATAGAATCCTGATTTTTACATATTTTTCTCAAGCTACAGGGCTAATAGAAAAGATGGATGACAACACCAGAGAAAAAGAGGCAAATGGAGGAGTGTATAAGCATACTGACTAATGGAGATAACAATGTTTGATACAAAGTTAGGTCCAGGATGGAGGAAATAATTTGGACAAATTTGGAATGGCAATATTTTTTGCCAACTCAAGGAAGATAGGCTAAGATTTATTCTAATAGTGGGAAATAGCTACAAAATGGCATATAGCTAAGTGGAAATATACTCTATTCAGCTATGTTAATTGCTTTGAGCTAACAATCTCAAATACTGGAATGAAGTTTGATGTCAGATGATATCTCAGAGCAGGATTATTTATAATCATTCTGGAAAGAGTAGTGCACAGGTTCCTAGGAGTACTCTGGAAACAGCCTCTTTGTGCAAAGATTCTTGTGAATTCCAAGCATGTGTCATATGAAGCTAGGGAGATACAGTTCTGTGCAGTATGCTGTCTCATCTCATTTCTTTTTCCATGTGCAAATGAAAAAAAATGATTTTGATATGTTTGATAATTATTCTCATCTGCATAGCTTTTGAAATAACAGTCTCCCCCCTCAATCACTGGAAAGCAAATTCTTTGCGCATATGATTATATGTGGATGTAGATTAAATAGGTTATGGGATTCTGCATAAGGGTGAGGATGATCACCCTTTTGAAACTCTTATGCCTTTGTATATGATGTTTGTTTTTTTATTGATATATCACCTTTATTATTTTTATAAATAACTCAAGGTAGCAAGCAGACACAATTCATATCTGTTTTATGGCAACTTATTTTGCATATTGCCAGTTTAAGGTATTCCAAGGGGCTGTTCGGGGCCTGTAATCCAACATTTCTGAAGGACATTAAAATAGAGGAAGAGAGTTCCATTCAATATATTGACCTTGAATCTAGGATTAAAGGAATCCAGTGCTACTCTGGTATTATTGACAATTCTGTATTTTCCTTTTGATATAGATGGTTTTCATTAAGCAAGCCCCATCCTATCCTGTTTAGGATGCTGACGTCATCTGGCAGTGGCTCCCAGGTTATTCAGAACATGGAAGACGGTAATGAAACTAATACCGTGTTTCCCTGAAAATAAGACCCTGTCTTATATTTTTTTGAACCCTGAAATAAGCACTTGGCCTTATTGCCATGCGCTCAAAAGCCCGATTGGGCTTATTATCAGAGGATGTCTTATTTTGGGGAAAACAGGGTAGTAAATTCAGAAAGCTATAATTATCTGTGTTGCTTTTCCTTTTCCTCAGGTATAAAACTATGCAGTAATTTGGGTTTAGGGACTTATCTACTATTTCTTAGAAGCTGTAGAATTAACCAGAAAAGTAAAATAATGATTCTTTTTTAGTTTTTAGTGACAAAGCTTTTTATATCAAATATATTTTGGCCAGATCTTACTGGGTAATTAAAAAAAATGTTTCCAACAAAGATTTAGATGAAACAAATAAGTATGGGAATATGAAACTGAAGGGGAAAAAATTCATACAGTTTGATCTTCTGCCATACTGTATTTGCCTGGAAAACTAATTAATTTTAACTTTGAGACAGCAGTAAGTTATCAGTACTGCAGAGTATATTAATATGTACTTGAGCATACCATCTTGTGTGATTGACTTGAAAAATAATACAGTTGTTTTTCCTTTTTAAAAAAAATTCCCTGATAGTCTATTTGTTTTTTTTCTTTCACAGGACATTTCCCCATTCATGTGAATAATGGTATGTTGTGGTAACCTGTATGGTTTTTAATATGACTGTTTGTCTGCTTTGTTATACTTCTTCATTCTTTATTGGAGGTTTAATGAAAAACTTAAGTTCATATTTTCTGGCAATTCTGAATCATTCCTCTTAATGGTACTAAATAGGTTTATACTATTAAGCAAATGAAACGTGTCTTACTAAACAAAATGCAAATTATGTATGTGTGCTGTTTTTCATAATTAACCTATAACTTGTTAATCACCTGCAATTTTATATCCTCTTGGCTTCTTGCTCTATGCTTGCAATTTATTTATTGTATTTATATCTCTACCTCTGAGACTCCAAAAAGTATGTCTTCCCTACTTTCTTCCCTATATGGGATAAAAAATGTGGCTGTCCCAAAATATCATATTTAGATGGGAACTTAAACTCTAAATCTTAGTACCTTGGTTTGTCATCCATCAGAAGTTCTTATGCACTTACCTGCTTTCTGCCACTGGAATATATTCCCTTCTCTGCTGACCAATCAAAGCAAATGACAGATCCTCTCTGGCAGATATGAAATAAATGTCAGGTCCAACTGTATATTACTGTACTTTTGGGAGTATAAGATGCACTCCCCCCCCCCAAAGTGGGTGGAAATGTCTGTGCATCTCATACATTGAATGTTGCTGAAGCCCCCCCCACTGCCCCCCACCTTTCGGTCTCTGCCTCCTAGCAATTTACCTCCTTGCAGCAAACAGTGTGGTCACCTTCAGCACAGCCTGATTTAGCACAAGCAGCTGACTGGCGGTTGGATTGGCCTCCCGGAATACCGCCTATCAGCTGTTCCAGGCTGCAGGGGTCGCTGCTGCTGATTGGTGCCGTCAGCGCCCATCGCCACTGTCACGTATTGTCACCTCCGCATGTCCCATTTTTGGCTTCTGTGAATTCTATTTTCGGCCTCCATGTGCCCCATTTTTGGTCTCTGCACGTCCCATTTTTGGCTTGTACCAGGTGGTAGGGATAGGTGGAACAGAATGAAAATGGGATGCGCAGAGGCTGAAAATGGGACGCGCAGAGGCTGAAAATGGGATGCACAGAGGCTGAAAATGGGGCGTGTGGAGGCGGCAATGGGTGACAGTGGCAATGGGCGGCACCAGTGCCAATGAGCAACAGCGATCCCCGCAGCCTGGAACTGCTGATAGGCGGTATTCTGGGAGGCCGATCCAACCACCAATCAGCTGCTCGTGCTAAATCAGGTTGTGCTGAAGCTGACCACATAGTTTGCTATTTGCTGCAAGGAGGCAAATTGCTGGGAGGCAGAGGCAGTTTTTTTTTCTTGTTTTCCTCCCCAAAAGCTCTAACAGTGTCTTACAGTCCGAAAAATACGGTATTTCATCAGTCCATCTTATTTGTATCTTCTTTAGAGGATTTATTCCACTTCTTACCTTGGTCTTATTTTTTTTTTCTTTCTCAGGACATCTTGTATCTCACTTATGTTTTTGGCCAAAGCAAAGCAGCCAAGAGTGCTTCCAAAAAAGGCTCTTATCCTCTACTTGCCCTTCTTCATCAGTATTAATGGGAAGATCAGATAATTTCATTTTCTATTTGAAATCTTCTATTTCTCCACAGTAAAGTTGGCAGAAAAAATATTAAGGCTGTGCAATGCTTCACATTGAAAGGAAAATAGGTGCTTCTGGTGCATACACATGTAGCACCTATCAGAAATATCTTAAACAGAATGCTTTTCTTCTTGCACAGTCCTTGGAAAGATGCAGCTGCTTTAAGCAACTGTCCACATGTTTACAATCCTTACTATTGCTCGCTCCCACAGTCTCGGCAGGAGGGAATCTGGTTGCTGTCCCCACTATTTTTTAATAGAGAAAATTCCTTTTGTGTATTTACTTGGATAAGATCAGTGAAACCTATTTTTAGCATTCTGTAATGAACAGATTGGCTGGGATGTATGATACAGTCCTTTTCAGAAACAGACTGTAGATTTCAGAATAACATACAAGTTGTTTACTATGCATTTAGTTTAAACCAATTCTTATTTTACATACTTTTTACATTTGCTATATTTTTATGACTTATTTTATACAGTACCTATTTTATTTGCTCAGTGCTGAAAGTTATGTGTTTATACTTTGAAGGTGCTTCTGACACGAATAAAGAATTATGCATTTAATGTTAAGGAGTTAATTGATGCTTGAAGACAGTAGGATAAAGGAAAAGAAAATCTGACAGAACCTTTGGGTTTAACTCACCTATCTTCTACGTTTAATGTTTGTGTGTGCATGTATGTGTGTGTGCACACAAAGACACACAGTGAAGGTAGAATGAAATGGGATTCAAGGTACAAAGAAGCAACTTGGATCAATCTACAGATAGTCCTTGCTTACGGCCACAATTGAGCCCAAAATTTCTGTTGCTAAGCAAGACATTGGTTATGTGAGTTTTGCCCCATTTTATGACCTTTCTTGCCACACTTGTAAAGTGAATCACTGTAGTTAAGTTAATGATTGTTAAGTGAATCTGGCTTCTCCATTGATTTTGCTTGTCAGAAGGTAGCAAAAGGGATCCCAGGACACTGCAACCGTCATAAATATGAGTCAGCTGCCCAGCATCAGAATTTTGATTTCATGACTGTGGGGATGCTACAATGGTCATAAATGTGAAAAATGGTCATAAGTCATTTTTTTCAGTGCTGTTGTAACTTCATACTGTCATTAACTGAACTGTTGTAAGTCAAGCACTATCTGTGTAATATAAATTTTAAAAACAGATTTCAACTCTTATTTAACTCCACATTTCCATAGATGCTATTCCCTTCCAATTCTCCCACATTTCCTTAGAATCAAAGTCTTCAATTTTTAATGTTCCTTTTCTATTGGAGTATTTTGACAAAAGCACAAATGCTGATGGTTATGATTGAGATGTATCAGAAAATGTATCTCATTTGTTTACAGAATCTAGATGTACATTTTCAGATGTGTATTGGTATCTTGTTAGCTATGTAAAGGTAAACCTGCTCCTTGTTTAAATTTTCCTTGCAGTTTCAAGACAAATGAGTATGGATATGTATATACAGTGACATGATTTGAATATTTATTTTGGAATGTCAAACCTAGGTTGTTGCTAGGCAACAATCAAGAGTAGGCCACGATATCCAAAAATTCTTGTATGATCCTTCATGGTTTTAATAGTATTGTTTTGTTCTTTTTTAATCCCTGTATGCCATTTAGGGTTGTGAAGGAGTAGGTAGCCTGAAAATTAAAATTTAATAACTGGATTTTTTTTTAAATTAAAATGTTACAGAAACAAGAAAGCATGCCATTCATTATTAACTATACCATTCATTGAAATCTCTGTGAACCTGGCCAGCTTTTGCTTTTCAGCCATTCTTTGCATGACTTCTGCTTACACTTCTGCTTTTCAAAAGTGCAGTCCTGTAGTGGTCTTTGGTCAGGTTTATCCCATTAAATATTTCTGACTGGGTTTTATTTTGTTTCAGTGCGAAGTAAATTGAGAGAGCTAGTGGGAGCATCTACCAATTGGAGGTATGGTATTGTATATATAAATCATGGTACAATTACATTTCTTAGAAGTGAAAGAATGCATTACAATTTATTCTTGCAGATTGATAATGGCTTGTAGCTGCTTAATAGAGTAAACTTATGATTTAACTGACTAATGCGGGAAAGAGTGTGTGAAACTCAAATGCCAATTAAGTGCAAATAAGATTTTATACATGCCTAAACCATCAAATGGATTTTGTTCATTGCATCTGAAGTATGATAAACTGAGGTTTGATTGTTTTTACCCCCATGACATAATCTGATTTTGCTTTACCCTTTGTCCAGAGACCATGTGCAAGCAATGAATGAAAGAAAATCCTTACATACACTCCTTGCTAAAACCCAAGCTGACCTGCCTCCTAGGAAAATGAAAGACAGCTGTATAGATGTTATCTTGCCTTTAGGAAGTCAGCCTGAAATAAGAGAAAAATATCTCAATATGCAAAACACTGTCAGGTAAAGATAGACTACTTTCATTTTTCAATAAAATAAACACTTGGTTCTTGGTACTGTAACATGCATACAGATTAATTGCTGTGTAATATTTTAGGTTTGGTCGAATACTTGAAGACCTTGACAGCTTAGGAGGTATGTGGTACTTATATAATTTCATTTTTTCTAGTGATCTGATAGGTTGGAAAAATTTGAACACATTTGGATTATATAACATCTATGTCATTGTTAATTAAACATACTGCATAGGAATAGCTTTGAAACTGGCTGTTCTCTTTTGGAACCACTGAACTGATATTACAATTAGCATTGCTCTTAATGACTATGGTTCCTTGAGTAAGATGAAAATTGGTAATGAAATGCCTCAGTGGGATCAATGAAAGAAGGTAGAAAAATTGGTTGATCCTCTGAATTTTTTTCTCCCCATCTATTCTGAAAGCAGTTATTATGCTTAATGAATTAAATTGAGTTAATTATTTACAACTCCTTTAAAAGTGCAGATAACATTATTGTGATTTCCTGCTTAATGTATTTTTGTAGCAATGAAAAATGCTTCTAGAATAAGTGAGCATGTTGGTTTTTGCTTTATTAATTCATTACTTATATATCACCTTTTTATTTGTATAAACTCTATAACAAACATATAAACTGAAAGCAGAGAATTAAGTTCTGTGTAATCCAAATTGAAAAACAGTGCAATCAATTATCTGTTAAAAGTTTGGCAGCAGTTTTTGTTATTTTCCTGCTATATTATTTTAAGTATTTCCAAGTAGTTGTTTACTAATAGAATAGAATATATATTCATGTACATCAGGATTGAACTGTCAAGACCTTGTTGCTTTCTAAGCTTGATTGTTCATTTGTAGATGTTTCATTACCCAACTAGATAACACCTTCAATGCTAGAAGGGTTTGCTCGTTGTTTGTATAAAGTAGTTTGACCTATCAGGATACAGGGTACCCTAATCGAGGAACTACCATTTCAGACAATGAAGAAGTAAAGAACAGCCTAACTAAGGAAGTACAAAGGAGAAAACAACATCCCCACCAACACTGAGAGGGCAAGCCACTTTACAATATTACATGTTGTAATAAATAAAATAAATTACCCCTACTAGTCTTAATTTGGCAGACTAAACTCTCTTTAATCATATTATAAGGCAGGTAGTCTTATATACATTTAAAAATGTTTTTCGATGATATATTTCCTTAAGGGAAATATATAAGTTCTAAGAGTATGTATGTATGTGTGTATTTATTAGAATTTGTTGAACGAAACCGAGAACAAGAATAAAAGAAAAAAACCCCACAATGACAGGGACAATAGGCACATTAGTGCACTTATGCACACCTGGTCTACTGATCACTTAAGTATGATGTAAGGTCCACGGAAGTCAATTTGTGACTGAAACTGAGGATTTTTAATATATTTTTTTACTATTTCTTGAGAATCTTTTCTTGATCCACCTGAAAGATCGATCGATAGGGAGTGGGAGCGGGTGTGTATCCACACCCGTATCCAGTAAATCGGCTGTGAGGAAGGTGGAAGAAAGCATATTAGAAATTTGCCAGACTTTGAGTGAAGAGGAAAAAGGACTTGGAGATTTTAAATTGGTTTTAAAAAGGAATTGGACAATAAGACGTTGATTGAACTGAATGAACGATACTTTGTTTATGAATGGGATACAAGAGAAAGTGATTGGTGAAAGGAACCTTGTAACAACTTTAAAGAGACGAAAGTACTGATTCAGTATTAAAAGTTAACTTGTAGTGCCATCTAATGGCAGAAGGACAAAAGAGATATATTTCTGAAGAAACTGTGAGAACTGACCTTGACATTTTGGTTAGAAGATTTTCATTTCTTTTCATTTCATTAAATTTGTATACCACCCTTCTCCTGGCAGGACTCAGGGTGGTGAACAGCCGGGATAAAACAGAACATTACAAATTTTAAAAAATAATTTAAAATAATTAAATAATTTTTGGCCTAATTTAAAACCCATTAAAACTAAGTTCCAATTAAAACTAAAACAGATGGGGTCAAGCCAGCCCAGCTAGATGGAATAGATGTGTTTTCAGGGCTCGGCGAAAAGTCCGGAGGTCTGATATCGTGCGAATCTCTGGGGGTAGGTCATTCCAAAGGGTGGGTGCCACTACAGAGAAGGCTCTCCCCCTGGGGGTCGCCACCCGACATTGTCCCTCTCTGTGTGAGCGTATTGGCTTGTGGGAGGCTATTGGTAGCAGCAGGTGGTCTTGTAGATACCCTGGCCCTAAGTCATGGAGCGCTTTAAAGGTGGTCACCAACACCTTGAAGCGCACCCAGAAGACCACTGGGAGCTAGTGCAGCTTGCGCAGAAGAGGTGTCGCATGGGAGCGCCCTGTTGCTCCCATAATCCCCTGCGCGGCCGCGTTCTGGACCAGCTGGAGCCTCCGGATGCACCCCAAAGGGAACCCCATGTAGAGAGCGTTGCAGTAGTCCAGACGGGAAGTGACGAGTGCCTGAGTGACTGTGCGTAGGGAGTCCTGATCCAGAAAGGGAAGCAACTGGCGTATCAGGCGAACCTGATAGAAAGCCCCCCTGGCCACGGCCATCATATGCTCTTCTAAAGACAGCCGTGCATCCAGGAGGATGCCCAAGTTGCGAGCCCTCTCCGTGGGGGCCAGTGATTCGCCCCCAATAGCCAGCAATGGCACCAGCTGGCTATATCGGGACACCGAAAGCCACAGCCACTCAGTCTTGGAAGGGTTGAGTCGGAGCCTGTTTCTCCCCATCCAGGCCCACACAGCCTCCAGGCACCGAGACATCACTTCAAGGGCATCGTTGGGGTGGCCTGGGGTAGAGATGTACAGCTGAGTGTCATCAGCGTACTGATGGAACTCCACCCCCAAAGCCACGGATGATCTCACCCAGCAGCTTTACATAAATGTTGAACAGGAGGGGTGAGAGGACCGACCCTTGTGATACCCCACAAACGAGGCACCTTGGGGCCGACCGCTGCCCCCCTGCCAACACAGATTGTGTCCAGTCAGAGAGGTAGGAGGAGAACCACTGCAAAACAGTGTCTCCCACCCCCAGCCCCTCCAACTGGCGCAACATGATACCATGGTCAATGGTATCAAAAGCCGCTGAGAGATCTAATAGGACCAGGATAGAGGAGCAACCCCTATCCCGAGCCATCCAGAGATCATCCACCAACACGACCAATGCCGTTTCCATGCTGTGCCCAGGCCTGAAGCCGGACTGGAGTGGGTCTAGATAGACAGCTTCATCCAGGTACTGTGGAAGCTGCTGCGCCACCACACTCTCAACAACCTTCACGATAAAATGAAGGTTGGAGACTGGACAATAATTAGCCAAAACAGCCGGGTCCAGAGAGGGCTTCCTGAGGAGAGGCCTCATCACCGCTTCTTTCAAAGCGGACGGCAGGACACCCTCACTCAAAGAAGCGTTAATAATCCTCTGGAGCCAGCCTTGTGTAACCTCCCGGGAAGCCAGCACCAACCAGGAGGGACACGGGGCCAATAAACATGTGGTCGCGTTCAGCCATCCCAGAATCCTGTCCATGTCCTTGAGAGCCACAGGATCAAACTCCTCCCAGGTAACATTCTCAAGACCTGCCTCAGTCACCCCGTCTGAACTTACCCAGTCAGAGGCCAAGCCTTCCCAAATCTGAGTGATCTTATCATGCGGATACTGCACAAAGTCCTCAGCTCGGCCCTGCAAGGGGTCATCCCGCGCTTCCAGATGGAGGAGGGAGCGGGTCACCCTAAACAGGGCAGCTGGGCGATTAACTGATGACACAATAAGAGCTGCAAAATAGTTAGATTTAGCCGCTTTTATCGCCACTAGGTAGGTCTTAATATAAGACCTCACCAGTGTTCGGTTAGATTCAGAACGGCTGGTCCTCCAACCGCTCTCCAGGTGTCTTTTCCGGCACTTCATCTCCCTCAGCTCCTTGGAGAACCAAGGAGCTAGGCGAGTTCGGTGCCGGGTCAGAGGCTGCAAAGGCACGACGCGGTTCAAGGCCCCAGTGGCCGCACTGTCCCAGGCAGCCACCAAGTCCTCAGTTGAGTCATGAGCCAGAGTCTCAGAAATTGGCCCAAGCTCCATCTGGAACCTATCAGGATCCATCAGGCACCTGGGGCGGAACCACCTAGTCAGTTCCGCCTCCCTGTGGCGGGGTGAAAGTCTAGTCGAAGGAGCGAGTGGTCAGACCATGAGAAGGGTTCGATGACTATATCCCCTATATCTGTGAAGATTAGACTGAAACTTGCCTTTGAACTCCTTTTTTTTATCTGAGCTTTTGGATTGTCTGAACTTTTGGATTTTAATTTTTTTTTACTGTCTTTTTTTTGGATTGACTAGCTTTATGTTTTCAGAAGTGCCGGTGGAAAAAGACTTCAGATTCCTCCCCCCTCCCTTTTTTTCTTGCTCTCTATATATCTAGAAGTTCTTTTTTACTGGATTTAATGGAATTGGATTTTAAATTATCTTTGCCCTTGGATTAAGACTTGAAGAGTCAGAAGAAACCTTTTTTAACTTATTTTATTTCTTGTTGGCTTTTTCATTTTTTTCCTTTCTCTTTCTTTTTACCAAACCCACTTTTCTTTGGATTTTTGATTTGTATTTTGACAAGAGGAGTTTTTTAAATTTTTGGAGGGTTGGGGTTGTTGGAAATTTTGGTTTCTTCCCCCCTCTTTTTTTTTCTTTTCCTCTCCCCATTACTCTATTTTACTTTAACTAATTCAACTATTGGTTGAATTAGATATTTGGATTACAAATAAACTGCAAGTAGAATAGAAAGTATCTGAGAAAAGGAGAAATGACGAAATTTACACAACCAGCACCAAATCCCTCAGTGCTAGAAAAGCAGAAAAATCCAGAGATAATGGAATTACGAAATTTTATGCAATCACTTCATGATGATATAAAACAGGAATTAAAAGAAATGAAAGAAATGATGGGGAAAAATGAGGAGAGGATCCAGAAAGTAGAAGAAAAAGTAGAAATGACAGAAAAAAAAAGTTGAGGAACTGGAAGAGAAATTGGTTTCAACAGACAAGTCACAAGAAAAAACAATTATCCTGTTGCAGGTGTAGCATTCTGAATTTTATTTAAGATTTCAAAACATAGAGGAAGAAAATTTACCTGAAGTAATTGCACAGGTTTTGGCTGAGGCCTTGGAACAACCCAAGGAAAAGATATTAAACGAGATTGATGAAACATTGAGAGTTTACACTAGATATGCAATAAGTAATAAACCCCCAAGAGAAGTACATGTAAGATTTACAAAGAGGGCAAAGAAAACAGAGATATTACAAGCAGCAAGAAATACAACACTGAAGTATAAGGATAAAGAACTTGTGGTTTTAAGACAAATACCTAGAAGAGTTAGGGATTTGAGGAGAGAGTATCAATTCCTAACGAAATTCTTAATATACAAAGGAGTGATTTTTAGATGGCTAATACCTGACAGAGTTATGGTGACATGGCAAAAACAACAATATAGATTGGACTCACTTGAAAAAGCAAATTATTTTATCAGCAATTTTGTGGACCTTTGGAGGAAGATTTGAGAGTTGTAGGTGGGGCAAAAGAGAGAGAGGAAGAGAAGGATAAAGATGGAAAAAGCAAAAGAGGAAAGAGCGTTAAGAGAGGGAGCCAGAGCCAAAGACCCAATGGAACAAAGAGAGACAAGAGTGATGAAACTAAAAACTAGTAATAAGTAAAACACGGAAGAAGAAATTAAAGCAATTTCCTTAAATGTAAATGGACTGAATGCGGCAATAAAAAGAAATAGAACATTGGCTAAACTAAATACTTTGAAGATGGACATTATATGTTTACAAGAAGTACATATTAGAAAATAACACTTAAAATTATTACAATATCCAAAATTAGGATTCTTATTTACATCATTGACACATCAAAGTAAAAGAGATGTGGTATTGTACATTAAAGGAAAATTAGAACCCAGGTTAATCTTTGAAGATGAGGAAGGCAGGATTTAGATGGTGGAAATAAAAATGAACTTTAAACAAATACTTTTGATAGCACTATCAATGAAAAACAAGAAGAATTTTATCGGAGATTACACAGGAAAATTATAAAGTTGGACTATGAAAATATATGTATAATGGGAAATTTTAATGCGATAATAGATGCAGGCTTGGACTATAAAACAATGAAGATAAATAAAAAGCCTAGAAGTACACTGCTGAAATCATTTTTTTACAATGATGGAAGAATTAAGTATTCAAGATATTTGGAGACAAAAACACTTGAAAAAGAGACAATATACTTTTTATTCAAATAGACATGTGTCATGGTCAAGGATAGATATGATATGGATGTCAATGGGACTTATAGAGACTGTGCAAGAAGTAAATATTGGTTCAAATATATGGGCTGATCACAGCCCAATCACAATAATATGGAAAGGGCAAAAGGAAAGACAAGGTGGAATTTGAATGCAGCAATTTTAAATGAAAAAGAGTTTCAGGACTTTGCAGAAAAAGAATTGGAAGTATTTTTTAAAATAAATAAGAAAGAGGATACATCACTTCAAAATTTATGGGATACAATGAAAGCATATATTAGAGGCCTAGCAATAATGTACTTGGGGGAAAAAAAGAAAAAGAAATGGCAGAAACAAGGAAGATTAGAAGAAGACTACAAGAAATTGGAAAAAGAATTTCAGAAAGATATCTTAAATAAAAAAATTAAGAAATTGATGGAAATGAAAAAACATGAAATAAATTTGAATTAACAAGAAGCATTAGCAAACAAATTGAAAACAACCAAACAGAACTTTTTTGAAAATACAAACAAACCTGGAAGATGGCTAGCATATAAGTTAAGAAAAGAGAGGGAGAAAAAAACTATAAAATGTTTACAAGATGGAGAAGGGAAACTACAATATAGAATTGAAGATAAAAAGAAAATAAATAAAAAATACTATGAACAACTCTACTCTCAAGAGAAGATTCCAGAGGAAAAGATATTAAACTATCTGGAAAAATCAGGTCTGATTAAAATATCAGAACAATACAAAGGAATGTTAGAAGAAAGAATAACAATGATGGAAGTAACAGAAGCAATAAAAAGACAAAAAAGTGAGAGAGCACCAGGTCCAGATGGTTTACCAGCGGAGTTATATAAAACACTACAAGAGGTGATTAGTAATATAATGTTGCACTTATTTAATGATTTATTAATGAAGGCAAAAATGCCAGATTCATGGAAGGAGGCATATGTAACAGTTATACCTAAAGAAGACATTGATTTACAATTTATAAAAAACTATAGACCGATCTCATTGTTAAATGTAGACTGTAATATCTTTGCGTCAATAATGGCACATAGACTGAAAAAGCCATTAAATGAATATATACATGCAGACTAAAACGGATTCTTACCAAAAAGACAAATTAAAGACAATATGAGGACGACTTTGAACGCTTTGGAGTATTATGAGAACCATACAGAAAAACAGATGGCGTTGATGTTTTTAGATGCCCAAAAAGCTTTTGATAATGTGAGTTGACAGTTCATGATAAAACAATTACAGAAAATGGACTTTGGGGAGAGATTCATAAATGCTATAAAAACAGTATACAATTTGCTAAGATAATGATAAATGGGGAAATTACAGAAAAGATTAACATAATGAAAGGTACTAGACAAGGATGTCCCCTTTCGCCATTGTTGTTTATTTTGACATTAGAAGTTTTAAATAGAAATATTAGATGAGATGAAGAGATAAAAGGGATAAAAGTTAAAAAAGAAGAGTATAAATTGCAGGCCTTTGCAGATGATTTGGTATTTATTATAGAGGATCCGCAATAACAGGCCCTAAATTACTAGAACAAATAGAAGATAACAGGAAAGTCTCCGGCTTGAAAATAAATAAAGACAAAACAAAATTTTTGGCTAAAAACATAACAGAAAAACAAAAAAGAGAGAAGGAAGAAAATTTGAATGTACAAGTAGTGAAAAAAGTTAAGTACCTTGGAGTATATTTAACTTCAAGATGCGTAACAATAAAAGAAGATAATTATTATAAATTAAAACAGCAAATCAAAAGAGATCTGGAAAAATGGAAGAATCTTCAATTATCACTCATGGGATGTATTGCATTGATAAAGGTGAATATACTACCAAGATTATTATTTTTATTTCAGACTATGCCAATAAAAATTGAAAAGACCTATTTTCAATATCTCAATAAGATAATAAAGAAATATATATGGCAAGGGAAAAAAGCAAGAATAAGCATAAGAATGATGCAAGATACGAGATTGAGAGGTGGATTTGGTTTACCAAATTGGGAATTATACTACCAGGCAGCAACACTGACATGATTAAAGGAATGGATGGAGCTAAGAAATATAAGGTGGTTAACATTGGAAGGTTATGACTTACAACTGGGATGGCATGCCTTTTTTTGGTATGGTAGAAATAAGATACATACATATTTTCATAGACACTGTATAAGAAATGCATTGTTATTGGTTTGGGAGAAAGTAAGAAATAAATACTATGTGAAAATACCAACATGGTTATTGACTATGGAAGCTTTAATACACCCAAATGTTTTCAATTTTGGAAATGTTGTTAGATATAAGGATTTACTAACAGACAAGGGAGAATTGAAAGGGAAACAGGAACTAGAAGAACGGGATTGAGACAGACTGGTATATGTATATGCAGATACAAGATACAAGAAAGATGCTAAATTATATGGTTTTTGTATGGAAAAGACTGCATTGGATAGGATACTCATGGGAACAGATGATAATTTTAAAAAAATTTAAATTTTTTTTTGCTTAGTATTGAATTAGAGGAGAATCAAGTAAAAGAAACAATGATAGCTTGGGGAAGAAACTTTGGATATTCAATTGATTTGGAAAAATGGCAACAACTATGGGAAAGGAATTATAAATTAACGATGTCCATTGCATATAAGGAAAATCAATATAAAATGTTTTATAGATGGCATATGCCACCTGAGAAACTAGCAAAAATATTTAAAGAAAAATCAGCTAAATGTTGGAAGTGTCATCAATTACCAGGATCATATTATCATATGTGGTGGACATGTCTGGAAGCTAAAAACTATTGGATTAAAATTAAGACTTGGTTGGAGGAAATGATACATCAATGTATCAAATTTAAACCAGAGCTGTTCCTATTCGGTATCCTACCTGAAAAAGTTAGCAAGGAAAATGTTTATTTGATAATACATGTAATAACAGCTGCGAGGATTGTTTATGCACAAAATTGGAAAGCAGAGAAAATACTTTTGGAAGAAGAAGTAATAAAAAAATTTTTAGATTGTGCAGAAATGAATAGATTAACTTTGATGATTAAGAATAGAGAAGACTCAGAATATGGAATGATTTTTATTATTGGTTGAAGAAGAAATATAAATGATTAATTATATAAATATGTATAAATATGTGATGAGTAGAATATTATGTTAGTGAGGAATTGATATTGTGGACTGGATAAGGATCAAGATAGAAGAAATGACAACTATACAGAAGAAGAAAGAACGTTGGAAGATAACACCGAGATGTTACAGGGAAGAGAAAACTGATGTATTTTTTTTAAAAAATGCAAATAATTTTTCTGTGGACCACCAAAATTTTCTTGCGGATCACCAGTGGTCCACAGACCACCAGTTGGTGATTCCCGCTCTAAAAACAGAGGTGGTATTCAGCCGATTTGCACTGGTTCACAAGAACTGTTGGCGGAAATTTGGTCAAGGTCACCGAACTGGTAGCAATGGCTGGCTGGCCATGCCCCTGAACCGGTCCCTCAGTCGCCACTCGCTCACCCCACCCATCATGTTTGTTGTCACCATGTTCTTCATGCACGTGCATCCCATGGCCTTGGAAGTCCATGGGATGCACATGTGCACATGGGACGCGCATGTGCAAAGAACATGGCGGTGACAGCAGCAGCTTTTTCTGTGACTTCTGGTACTTTTCGGCAGCCAGCCACCACCTCTTTGAGAGCCGCTTTGTGGCTGTGGCGGGTCCGCCGAAAACACTGATCAGCTTGCCTTCCGGACTCTGGACCAGCCACCACGGAAGGTAAGCAGCCTGAACAAAGAGGTGGTGGTGGGGGAGGAAGCAGGGATAGGGCTGGGGCCACTAAAGGAGGGGAAGCGGGCAACTGGCAAAGGGAGGGCGGGGGGTAGATAAGTGGAAATTCCAAAAATTTTCCTACCTTTTCCTGTGGGCGTGGCTAGGTGGGAGGTTGTGGTATTCAGGAACCATCTAATACCTTTTTAGGAATAAAAACAGACTAAAACAATGAACAACCAGAAACAGGTTTATTTTTAACTTTGCAAAGGACTCCCCTCCAAAAGAAGCGGTAGGGGAGCAATTAGGCCAAGAAGCGGTAGGGAAGCAATTAGGCCTTCTTTCTGCAGAACTTTTAAACATATTTCAGAATACAGAAATTAATCTGACAGAATACACATATTTCGTCAAATCATTAGTTTCACATCTTATATAACACATTTGGCACATGTTCCGCCCTGGTAATTCCCTTTCTTCCCAGTAGAAATACCCATCAAAAAATACCCCATTATGTACGTGATATTCTAACATGCATGTTTCCCCTCTGGAAGGGTCAGAGTGACCTGAACAGGCTAACTTTGGATTTTTACCAGGACATACGGTTTATGTATCCTTTAAAACAGCAAAACAAGCATCTTAAGAACTGCATAGTTCCTCTTATTATGTTCTTATTATGTTCCATTAATATAGTTATATAATCAGGTTATACAGAGTACAAGAAGGCACTTAAAATGGCGTAACTCTGGTTCTACTTTTACAGGAATAATCTTCATTTCTTTCAGAGGTCATGTCATTGAGTAGACGTGGGCATGAGTGACATCAAGTTGGCCATGCCCACTCAGTCATATACCCCCCACCTAGCCACGCCCACCAAACCGGTAGTGAAAATTTTTGAAACCTACCACTGCTCTAAGATTGGTCTAGCATAAGTTTTATAAGCTCTAATTAGCAAAACAATGTTTCCAGAAAAAAACTGCGCAAAATTAAATTTACAACTCTTAATACTTTTTTAGCAACACTGTTACAGTGAACTTTGGAGCATAGACTGTCAGAAATAAGTACACCTAGGTCCTTGACAAAGTGAGGGTCATCAGCTAGTTCAATGCCACCTAGCTTATACTTGACATTCTGATTACATTTACCAATATGTAATACAGAGGATTTATTGATTGAAATTTGAAGTTGCCAAATAGTCGACACATAGTCGAGATCACTTTGCAAAACAACAGAATTATCTATTAATTAATTGAGCATCTCTGTTTATTTATTTGTTTACAGTTCTTATTTGTTATACTCATACAAAAAATGAAGCCACTCTGAGATCTCCTTTATCAATTGTTACAGCACTCGTGGATAAAATTGGTATGTGTTTAATTATTAATGGCTTGATATCTGTTTGGGAAGTTCACACTGTGTTATTCAGTGAAAAACAGCTGATATTTAAACTGATGTTGGGAAGGTGCAAAAGAGAAGTCAGAGCTCTCCTGACACTTTTAGATGACGTTTTTCAGGAATAACTACATGTTCTGATGAATATATATTTGTGGCCAACATGTCATTTTTGAATCTATCCTTTCCATTTTGCTCAAAATCCAATTGAATAAATATATCACTTCATAGGCTAGACATTATGTCACATTATATTTTAGATACTGTATCTAAACAGAACAGAAAAGATGTGCTATTACTTTTTTCTGGAAAATTAAATAATGGTGTTTAACATTTTAAAAGACCAAATTCTTGCAAGATTACCAAGAGTGTCAATGTTTTTGCAGGAGTGCAGTGGAAAATAATTCATACAACATTGCATGAAGCTGAAAAGGTTGCTGACCCCAAATTGATCTCTTAAAAGTAATACTGTCCTCCCTTAGATAAATGTTGATTATCAGTCCTTAGAAATTGTGCTCTGACCCCATCTTCTATCCTTTTAGGTTTATGGAAGCAACATATTCATCCGGATTGTGATATCAAGTTCACTGGGAATGTTTCCTGGGTTGGAAAAACTTCAATGGAAGTGAAGATACATATGCTTCAGGTTAATGACAGTGAGCTTCATTTGCTTTAAGTGTTTCTGAATTTAGATTCTTACATTTGGCAAGCTGTAATAAAAGCTTGCGGTAGGTTAGCCAAATAGTAAAATAGTATTCAGAAGGAATAAGTACAAACTGGAATGTAACATCCTTGTTTATTAAAGTGTATTTTGGTCTGTTTGAAGAGAATGTGATTTTTGACTGGCACAATTAAATTGACAAAAGAAACTTACTTACAAACTCCTTTTAATAAATATTGGCAGTATGTATTCTACTTACATTTCCTTACTTTTTTTCTTTTTGGCATCCATAGAAAAAAAATAGTTCAGTTCTGAAACTGTATCAAGTTTTAATTGAATTATCACTGGATACTGTTTCTAATCATGTTTTTCCCTTCTCATATTCTTTTATTTTAGTTACTTGATGCAATCTATTCCCCTGTGTTAGATGCAACTTTTGTCATGGTGGCCCGTGATCCCGAAAATAAAAGGTAATGTTCCTAGCAGTTTATTTTAAAAAAAATCAGTGAGGAATGCAAGTGATGGTAAAAGGTGATGAATCTATTGACCTTCAATTATCATGGAACTTCAACCCCCATCAGTCCCCAGCTGTATGACCAGTGGGAAGCCGAGAGCTCTAGTTCAGCAATCTCATAGGTTCTCCATTGTGTTCAGTCAGGTATAAATGTTTCCATTTTTATCTGTAACTTTCAATTACAGGTAGTCCTCAATTAATGATTCCCATTGCACTATTGGTAAGCAATGGTTAGCAATGGTTGTTAAGCAAGACATCATGTGACCATGAGTTGCAATTTCCTGCTGGCTTCCCCATTGACCTTGCTTGTTGGAAGCCAACTAGGAAGGTTCCAAATGGAGCTCACCTAACTGTGGGATGCTGCAACAATGGTAAATGCAACAGTTGCCAAGAGCCTGAATTGTGATCACATGACCATGGAGAGGCTGCAACTGGTCATTTTTTCCAGTCCCATTGTAATTTGAACAGTTGTTATGTATGTTGTTTTTAAGTGAGGACTCCTTCTATTGTGGATAGCTGGAAAGTGTGGCTCTGATTTCTGTGTCATCCATCCTCCTTCTCAGATCCTATTTTTGCCTTCCATTCAATAAGTTTTATATATTTTAAATATTATTGATTCAGTTTTCTAGTTTTGAAATTGGCTTAAAGCTGTAGCAAAAAACTATGTTCAAAAGTATAGCATTGCATTTTTAGTTTTAAACATACATGTTTAAACATACAAAAATCCGGGAGGATTTTTCATCAGGTTCGCCTGATTCGCCAGTTGCGCCCCTTTCTGGATCGGGACTCGTTACACATGGTCACTCACGCCCTCGTCACCTCTCGCCTGGACTATTGTAATGCTCTCTACATGGGGCTCCCCTTGAGGAGCACCCGGAGGCTCCAACTGGCGCAGAGTGCGGCCGCGCGGGTGGTGATGGGAGCGACGTGGCGCTCCCATGTTACTCCTCTCCTGCGCGAGCTGCACTGGCTCCCGGTGGTCTTCCGGGTGCGCTTCAAGGTGTTGGTTACCACCTTTAAAGCGCTCCATGGCTTAGGACCTGGGTACTTACGGGACCGGCTACTACCACCAATAGCCTCCCACCGACCGGTACGTTCCCATAGAGAGGGGCTCCTCCGGGTGCCGTCGGCCAAACAATGTTGGCTGGCGGCCCCCAGGGGGAGAGCCTTCTCTGTGGGGGCACCTACTATCTGGAACGAGCTCCCCCCAGAGTTACGGAGGATCCCAGATCTTCGTGCCTTCCGCCGTGAGTTAAAAACTTTCCTGTTCCACCAGGCGGGCCTGGCCTAATTCTTCCCTTTCCCCCTTCTTTTGTAAAATAATTTAGAAATTTTAAATTGTAAATATTTTAATATTTGGGGTTTTAATATTTTAAATTTGGGATTTTAAATATTGGGGCCAATGTTTAATTCGGTTTTATTTGGCTTTTAAATTTTGTATATATGTTTTTTACTTATGGCTGTTCACCGCCCTGAGTCCCCTCGGGGAGAAGGGTGGTATACAAATCTAATAAAATAAATAAAAATAAATAAATGTGTCTAAAAATAGTTCATTGCTTATTTTATTATTTTATTTATTTGAGTCCTAGACTTTAAAGAACGGCAGAATATGTAAAGGGTGTTGACCTATTATGTTAGCATTGGTGACTTATTTGTTTACTTTTACTGTTTATTTTGCCATAACTAGAGTTCTCTGAGTAGCATCTGGTCAGTTAAAATGTATAAAACAAAATAATTCAAATCAATTCAAAAAGAAAAAAAGTAGAATAGCAGAACAGATCTATATGTAAGATAAAAATCAGGAGCAGCAATATTAATGGCAATAAAAACTATAAGGCAACAATAAAATGAATGGTGCAAAGTACCAAATTATGTCAGACTGTGTAGCTGTACATTATTTTACATTGAAGGCAAAAAAGAGCTTTAGAGTGCAAAGGTAATGAATGTAGCTCTTATTTACAATTCCTTATAGCAGCTCGGCCTTATTGTGGATTTTTCAGCTATTGTAGGATCCATAGACATACTTAACCTCAGACAGGTGTTATGTTTTCACTCACCTGCATGCTCTGGAGCATGTTTTGCCTTGAAGGAAGACCTCCCCTCCCCTGATAGAAGAAGAAAACATGAGCCAGCAAATACTCAAACACAATGCAAATAATTAAATCAGAAACCATTTAAATAAAACACAAGGGAAGAAAAAAACCTTGCCTGACTCATTAACAAACTGTATAGCCCCAGGTGAGCTCAGGCGAAAACACTTGCGATTCACCGAAACCACAAGAATGCACTCAGTGTAAGAATGTTGCATGTGCGGAAAGGAGCCAGCTGGTGCTTGTTAAGCCAATCATCAAAACAAAATCCAAAGGAGATAGCTGGATTTATCAACCTGGTTCTCTTAGAAACAGAAGACTAACCTTTCCCCTGCCCAATAGAGCTGAATAGGAGAAATTAATCCATCAACAGGATTAAATGTCACCAAAGCAGTTGACAGAAAAACCCAGAAAGGGTATAAAAACTCATGTTTGGATATCAATCATTCTAACTAGCCTGGAAATCACACTGAATGTCACTCATCTTGGTTTCTTGTCATTAAACTTCTTTCCGGCAGCTTGCTCCTTAATTCAATTTTGTTCTTCAGAGCCCTGATTGTTGCATCTCGGCAGGAAGAATCCTAATCAGGGAGCATTTTCCTTTCAACAGCTTTCAGATCTGAAGTGCTACACTGTCTTAGTGGACTGCATTGACTGTCCTCTTTAGATCATTGTCTTTTCAAGTTAAATCATTTGTGTTGTTGAGTAACAATAAAAAAAATGTTTAAAACACTAAAATAGACATGCAGATTTCTCATTGCAAACGAACTTCTACATAAGTAACTATGCTAGGTTGCAGCCAGAAGTATTTCATTTCTCCCCTGTAATGCATATTGTTTTGATTTTTTCAAATATATTCGCAGACCAGCATTTGTCAATCCATTAATTGCTGAAACCCCAGAGGAGGAAAAAATCTTAAAGGAAGGAGAAAGTAAGTACTCTTCTAGCCTGTGTTGTTTTTTTTTGGAGTGGGAAATGGAGAAAATTTGTTTTGTGGCCATTCCTAAATAATTGGGGAAAACAGGTTCTTTGGGAATGAAATAGTTTGGTGCATAAAGCAGTCTAAAACATGCTTACAGATTTCATCAGTTTTGAAAAAGGGATGAAATAAGGCTTTTGGAAGTCAATTGTCATTCATTTTACAAGTTTCATTCCATTGATCAGAGAACAAGATCAGGCGGCTTGAATCTACTAGGGCTTCTTTACTGAAGGTTGCTCCTACTGCAGATGAAAGAAATATTATCCATAATATGTTCCTGAATACTCTGGATTCAAGGTAGGGAGTTCATTTATAAACATTTATTACATGTATATTCCATGTATACAGTATTAGGATTACAATTTGGAGGACTCCCAGACAGTGTGGTGCAGCAGTTATGCTGCTAGAGTGTGATTACATAGAGTCAGGTTTAAATTTATTCTGTCATAAGTGCACAGTGTGTAACTTTGATCCAGTCTCTCAGCCTAACATACTTCACAAGATGGTTGTTATAGAAAGAATTGGAGGAGGGACAGTTTGAAAGCAGAATATGTTTATAGCATGGTAATGGGAAAGAATAACAAGATGTTCTTGGATTCTCCAACATCTATATCAAATATGGGGTCTCCAGATATTGTACTGTAGTGCCATCAATCATCTTGCTTAGGTATCAGAGGACAAGGTAAGATATGTAGGTGAACCTAAGGTCCTAGTCCCATTCGCAGCATGTGAATGAAGTGGTATCCATATAGTCTTAGGTAAAGGTTGAAATTCACAATATTGGGATAGGACAGTGTTCTTAACAATTTTACATGTCCTTCTCCATTTTTTAGGACAGTAAGTTTTCGTAGTCGGGTATTACTACCCAATTCAGTATGGATGCAAGACACAAAATTAAAGGGTTTGGAGATCTGCCATCCACAGGTATTTACTGAACTATAGCTGATGTAGACTAATCCTTTTGTTTGACTCCCGTTTCAAATTGGTACATGATGTGGTACTTTCTATAATATGGTAGCTATTTGCCAATTTGATTTTTTGATAAATATTCATAGCCATTTCAAAGTCATGAAACATCTTCAGAAATTTAATTGCTCTGGACCCTCAATATTTAAAGAAGACTTTGTAGCTATATTACTCAAGAATGTACACCAAATATATAATGTAAGTATTGCCAGTTTGTGCTTATAGCAATTTGGAGGGAATTTTCCTTAATTTCAATACACTGCAACAAAGCTAAACAGTTTTGTAGTTTTATTAATCTATGATCCTGAGGCATTCTCTTTTAGAATATAACAAAAGATTGCAAGAAAGAAGACAAGCACTTTTTATAAAACATAATGTGAGATTTAAAATGACAAACCTCATAGAAATTAAGGCAGAGACCATGAACAAGTAAAAAGCAGATTTATTATAGATATAGATATAGATAGGTATATATATCATAAGCTTTTGCGAAAGGGTTCTCCCATGAAAGAGAGAGAACGTCTTACAGCTCCGAAGACATGGTTTAAATACATTTTCGAACAATCAGCACAATTAAAACACCCCCACTTATCATCGTTTTTCGGATGTTACATAACATTTTGGCTTTCTCAGTAACATTTTTCCCGATTTAGAATTCCCCCTTGGAGGGGCATTTCCCTCATAAAAATATCCTTTCAATATGTCCTTAATTAAAACAATTAATTGGAACAGGGTATCTTCCTTCTTTCTATTACTTTAGCTTGGGTCAGCCTGACCCAACTCAGAATGTACTAACTGTCAGAGTGCCTGGCATTATTTCCTCAGAAAAGGCATCATACATACTTCCCCTTTCCAAGTGTCTTACACAGCTAAATAGCTTAGGGTTAGCTCAGGTCATATGAAGGGTAAATATGGAGTTGTTTAGGTTATATTCTTTACAGGAATAATTCCATTTCTCACAATCCAGCCTTACCTTTTTGATCCATCCTTATTCCTGTAAATCATCGTGTACGTTTTGTAACATAATACATACTTCCTGTCTACTTAATCTTTTCCCTTTTCTTCTTTTCTTCTTTGGTTTAGTTATCCGATAACAGTATTTCCAACAGTTACAGCGTACAGGTGCACATTTGATACAAATACAAAAGATAATGCATATACAATAACAATGATACCTACAAACTTCAATTAAATGAGACTAGGCATCCAAGAGGTTAACAAATCCCATATTCCTTTAAAGGCTGTATTATCAGTTACATATGTTAAATGTGTAGTGATATTATGTAAAGCTTGTACCACCTCATCACTACATCCTGTAGCATACGCCTCACTTAGTGCAGCTCTTTTTCCTCCCTATACCTTTTTTTCCATATGATCGAAGGGGTACTCCACTGGCATTATAGGCCATTTTACAGGTTTTACAGACACATAAATAATTAGATGTGGTTCTTTCTCTGGCTTAGGTTATTCCACATGTCCATGTCCATGCATATGTGACTCATCCACTGTCTCTTTACAGTGACGTTTTGTGTAGTGTCCTTTACCTTATGTGGTACTCAGTTACTATGATAGAGATTAGCATTCATCATTTCATAGTAAAATTCTGTTTCCTGATTAATGTTCTTAATATGTGCAACTGCCATAAAGGCAGTCAGATGTCCAATTGTACAAGGACCCCCTACTGTATTAGCAGGTATGTATGCATGCATAGCCATATAATCCACAAAATAGAAACCATCTTCTAGGCAGGTATAACACCTGTCCTATACAGGGGTGGGTTCTAAAATTTTTTACTACTGGTTCTGTGGGTGTGGCTTATTTTGTGGGCGTGGCTTGGGGGTAATGTGACTGGGTGGGCGTGGCCAACTTTTTTTTTCTTTTAAAAACATTTTTCTACAACCTTAAGAGGTTGCAGAAAAAAAGTGCTTTTAGAAGCCTCTGACGATCCCAGCTGAGCTGCACGATCATCAGAGGCTTTTTTTTTTTACTTTTAAAAGCATTTTTTCGGCTGAAGAGGTTGTAGAAAAAAATGCTTTTAAAAGTAAAAAAAATGTCTTTGATGAAGTGGGCAGGGTAAGCGAGCAGCAACTGGGCCAGGCCCGGTTCGGGGGCGTGGCCAGCCAATATTATTACCGGTTCTCCAAACTACTATAAATTTTTACTACCAATTCTTGTGAACCAGTGCGAACCGGGAGCAACCCACTACTGGTCCTATAGCATTTACCTCTTCCACTTCAGAACAGGTAAACACATGCTCAGTAGGCACAGGAGTATATACCACCTTTTCCTGTTTCTATAATCCTAAACTTCTTATAAGACAGTGCATAATTACCATAACAATTAGTGCATTGATTGTATAAGAATTCCATTCTATTTAATAGAGCTTTGTACTGGGTAACTGTTTCATACATACGATAGCACCTTGGGTATTCACCCAACAGTACACTATCATTGAAAGAGGATTTAATACAAATCCCAGCTTCAGCTGTAGCCTCAATCAGGGTCAATGGTGTCTGCACCAGGGAATATTGTTGCTCAAGTTCAGTATGGAAACACAGCTGATGTCATGTTATAGAATAACTAGGCAATACAGCAAAAGTCCCCATTCCTATTTGTATATATTGCATAATTTCCCACAAGGCAACAATCACTACCATTCCAAACCTCATTTTCCTAGTGAACTAGGCCCCCTGTTTAGAGTATGTTTAGATGTGTAAAAGCTTAAAAGCTTGCCATTAGATTTCAAGTCTTTCAGCCAATTGCTGGGGACCTACATCCACCCGTTACCACAGCACCATTCAATTATCTCCTTTCTTAATACAATCAATATCACAATAAAAATGTTTATTACTCTCAACCAAATATTTAAATCAACTGCCCAAAGTTCCATTAGTTGGATATCTGTCTTTTAAAAGTTAGTTTAAGCGGGTTTGAGGTATCTGTTGACACTGTCCATCCATAAGAAAAGTACATATATATTTAAAAGTTAAGTGCAAGAGGATTGATGAATCTTGCTTCACTGTCCATCCAGAGGGTGGGTCTTATGTCCAAACTGCTGTTTCAGTGGTCAACAGGATTAAGCAGGATCTGTCCCAGGCTTGGCTAAGTTTTTCCACACATCAGCTTGTTATCAGGACCCAATCACCACTTTTGTAGTCATGTATTTGAAAATTAAGAGGTGGAGTTCATGCCAATAGTCCTTTAGACTTTAAACGAGAAAAACACTGGGACAGTCCCTGTATATTTTTTCTAAGAAAGACATCTTTAAGCTTTATTTTAGGCAGTCCCATACTCTCAGTATAGGGTAATCCAAACATCATATCATATGATGAAACATCTTTTCTTTAGATGGAAAAGAGATAAAGGCAAACATTTTGTCCAGAGAACCTGGAGCTCTAACATTAACCTTTTCACTGAATGTTTCTATTGCCAATATTTTTATTGCCAATCAATCCCCAATTGCTCCATTACCTTTCTTACCATCTGGACAGTGAAATGTGTACCTCTATCACTATCAATAATTTCAACCAATCCATATTTGGGTACTATTTGCTCCAATGTGAGTTTAACAATCATCTGAGCATTTGCCCTTGCACAGGGAAAGGCTTCAACCCATCCAGTTAGATGATCCACTATTACCAGAAAATACTACAGTGTTCCCACGGCTGGCATCTCAGTGTAATCTACCTATCTTCATTGGATTGGCCAAATGGCCAAATCCCTACATGTTTACGCATAATCTTCTTATTTATTCTTACACAATGTATTTATGTATTCGTACATAATGTAAATATTATCTCCCCACTTGTATGGCTATCGTATACATGCCTCTACAAATATATTTCCTTTTTTAAATTCTAGTAACACTTATATTCCCTCTCTATTATATTCCTCATAATAGGTGTATTTACTATTCGTAATCAATCCATTTTTCATCTATCTTTTCCACACTCCCATCATCATCTGTGAAGTCCGCTTTTACATCACATTCTAGAATAGGAATGAAACCCTTCAACCATTTTTCCTCCTCCATTTGTGCAGCTTCTTACGCAGTTTCATCTGCCAATCTATTCTCCATAGCCTGATATGAGTTTCCCTTTCTCACACATAATTACATACATTATATGAATCAATTCCTGTATACCGCAACTTATTTGGAGCAAGTAGCATTGTTAAGCAATAGCTTTTCTGTGTGTGCCTTTAAATTAGAGTAGATTCTTGGTGACTGCGTGGACAAGACCCTGCAGTTTTCTTGGCAAGGCTTCTTGGAAATAGTCTGTCATTCCCAGGGCTGAGAGTGACTGGCCCAAGGTCACCCAGCAGGCTTCACGCCTAAGACAGAACTAAAATTCACAGTCACCCAGTTTTTAACTGGATGCTTTAACCACTACACCAAACTGGTTATTGAGTAATAACTTATTAGCAAAAGAAAAAAAAAGCACCTGAATCAGGCACAGTTACTGGGAATCATGCAAAGACAGCTCTATGAAACTTAGAATCAGTGATTCTTTTCCCTTCCAGAACATAATTACATAGTTCATATGCTTCCACATTGCTTTTAGCAGAACTTTCTGGAAAGTTGACTAAATAGCTTCTAGTTTATTATTATATGTTCGGTGTCTGCTGATTTTGGCGTTCTGTACAGAGTAATGGCAAGTATGTAATTCTTCTAGAGCAAAAGTAGCATTTCAGTTAATAGATAGAATAAATCCTTGTTTATCTCATCTTGTTTTATAATATACAACTGACTAGGTTATTATGGCTCTGTGTTTTCAGAGGTCCATGATTCTGCACTTTGAATTTTTTTAATGGAATATTCTAATAATACAAATTGCTCTTAATTTTAAAGAGCTGAGGATGTATGGGTGCAGGTGTACACTATCAGGGTTTTTCAAACTGTGTCTTGGAATTCTGTGTGTATGTGTGTGTGGGGGGGGGTAATAGCTGTGATGGAGGGTGTTACTTTAAAAAAAAAACTTTGCACATCTATTTGCACAAAGAGAATGGGAATTCTGTTAGTCTTTCCTGGGCTTTAACTGCACCCTGTGGGCAATTGCAGTTTTATAAAGTTTAAAAATTCCTTTGACACATAATTTTTCATTATTAAAAGTAAGTGGTATATTTATTTCTTGCCCAACTCTAACCCCAATGAAATCATTAAGAAATCTATTTATCATTTTAGGGAGTAACTGTACTACAGTAGAGGGTTTGATAACCCGTCTTAGTAATTTGTGTAAATGCTCAAAATTCATTCATCCTATGGATATTTGTGAATATAGGAACGTAACATTTTCAACAGAATCTTTGGAGGCTTTCTCATGAGAAAAGCATATGAACTTGGATGGGCTACTGCCTACAGCTATGGGTAAGTATTAGGCTATCTCTCTTCCTCTCATTTGAAATATAACATTGCCAGAATATTAGGGAAGGGCGATGTCAATCTCCTTTCTCATCTAGCATCCCTTCCCAGGCTTTTGGGATGCCTAAGGGGGTTTTCTTCTTTCCTAGCTTGGTCACTTTGCACAATCTGAGCAAGAAGCATAATGCACTTTAAATCAGTGTAAACTAGTTATTAAATATTTTTCTAAGTCACGTCTCATCTTTTCTCATTCTGAAACTGAACTGAATTGACTAAAAATGTACATTGTTTAAAATGTTACAAGTTGTCCTTGATTTATGACCACAATTGAGCCCAAAATTTCTGTTGTTAAGTGAGACATTTGTTAAGTGAGTTTTGCCCCATTTTATTACCTTTCTTGCCACAGTTGTTAAGTGAATTATTGCAGTTGTTAAATTAGTAACACGATTGTTAAGTGAATCTGGCTTCCCCATTGGCTTTGCTTGTTAGAAGGTCACAAAAGGTGATCATATGACCGTGGGACATTGCAACCATCATTGAGTCAGTTGACAACTGTCGGAATTTTGATCATGTGATGTGACCATGGGGATGCTGCAATGGTTGTGTCAAAAATGGTCAAACGTCAATTTTTTCAGTCCTGTTGTAACTCTGAACGATCACTAAATGAACTGTTGTAAATCGAGGACTATCTGTATAAGCGTACAATAGAAAATGAGGGAGCAGGCTGACAGGAAGTTGCTGTGAAGATTGGGGAGAGGGTCACTAAGCATATCAATGGCAGGTATGGGAAAATGCTGAAGCCATTGGGATAGGCAAGTTGGTGGGAAGATGCTGAAAAGAGGGATGACTAGCAAAAATAGCAGCCATGGAAAGATTTTTGGAAGATTGGAAATGGAAAAGACCTTGGAAGTCTTCTAAGCCAAGCAGGAGACCGTATACCATTTCAGACAAGTGACTGTCCAGTCTCTTCTTAAAAACCTCCAGTGATGTAGCACTCACAACTTCTGATGGCAAACTGTTTCACTGGTCCTCACTGTTAGGAAGTTTCTCCATAATTCCAGGTTATTTCTCTCCTTGATTAGTTTCCATCGTTTCTTGTCCTGCCCTCTGGTGCTTTGGAAAATCAGTTGACCCCCTCCTCCTTGTGGCAACCTCTCAAATAGTGGAATACCGCAATTATATTCCCCCTAGTCATTCTTTTCTCTAAACTAGCCAAACCCAAATCCTGCAACCGTTCTTCGTGTTTTAGTCTCCAGGCCTTTAATCATCTTAGTTCAGTGATGGCTAACCTTTTTGCCATCGCGTGCCAAAAGCAGGGGGAGCGCGGTGGGGTCACATGCAAGCGTGCCCACATCCATAATTCTATGCGCCCCGCACCCTCGTGCTCCTCCCCTTTTGGCATGTGATGGCACGGTGGGCATGGTAGGGCCATGTTTTGCTCTCCCAGGCTCCAGAGCCTTTCTAGGAGCCTGGGGAGGGCAAAAACAACCTTCCCCAACCCCCTAGAGGCCCTCCGGAGGCCGGAAACAGTGTGTTTCCTGACTTCTAGTAGACCCAGAAGGCCTGAAAATCACCTGGCTGGCACACGCATGCATGCTGGAGCTGAGCTCGCGTGCCCACCGATATGGCTCCGTTTGCCACCTGTGGCACCCGTGCCATAGGTTCGCCATCACGGTCTTAGTTGGTCTTCTTTGCACTTTTTCTAAAGTCTCAACATCTTTTTTGTGATCAAAACTTGATGCAGTATTCCAGGTGTGGCCTTACAAAGGCTTTATAAAGCAGTACTAATACTTCACATGATTTCAATTCTATGTCTCTGTTTATACAACCAAGGATTGTGTTAGCTTTTTTTGGTTGCTGCCGCACACTGCTGGCTCATATTTAAGTGATCATCCACTAGGATTTCAAGCCCCTCTCACAGTTACTGTTTTTGAGCAGATGCATAGGAAAATAAATCAATAACACTATATTAAATTATATTAACTACCATACCATTTTCTTTTCATTTTCACAAAAACCACTTAATTTTAAGTCACTATGTAGTAAAAATTGTAACTGTATTGCTTGATTGCCTGATATAATATTTCCACATATTTTAGGTTGGCCCAGTACAGTTAAGACTAATTTATCAGTACTAATGGAATCCTGTGTCAGATGACAGTGACAGTGAATATGAATGTAACTTAAAAATGCAGGAATTGAGATTTTATTCATCTGTTAACCCTGTGTGGCAGAAATCAGTTTGCTGAGATGACAACATCAATTCTTTCCATCTCATTCTGAGTAGGATACAGATAATCCTTGATTTATGACCACAATTGAGTCCAAAATTTCCATTGCTAAGCAAGACTGTTGTGAATTTTGCCCCATTTTCTTGCCACAGTTGTTAAGTAAATCATTGCAGTTGTTAATTTAGAAACATGGTTGTTAAGTGAATCTGGATTCCCCACTGACTTTGCTTGTCAGAGGGTTGCAAAAGGTGATCGCATGGCCCTGGGATACTGCAACCATCATAAATATATGCTAGTTGCCAAGTGTCCAAATTTTGATCACATGACCATGGGGATGCTGCAATGATCATGTGAAAAACAAACATAAATCACTTTTTTCAATGCTGTTGTAACTTCGAATGATCACTAAATGAATGACTGTAAGTCGAAAACTACCTGTATTGGGTTCTTAGAGCAGTCAATATTACCAATTCAAGATTGTGGCAGATGTAAGAAACAATATTTATTTAATAAATAAAGAAGCAGCATTGCAATGAAGTCAACTCAATAGCTATTGATATGTTACTAGACAGTATATAAGGAATAGGTATCGCCAGTGCAGAGAAACAGAGGGAAAAAGTTAAGCGTTTACTGCTAGCTATAGAGAGCTGCAGAAGAGAAAAGACAAGAGAAAGGATAATTTGCAGATAATTAGTGTTTTATCTGCAAATTATCTGCAAGTAGATTATGTTGATGAAAAGTTTGAGTCTATGTTATCTTACAAAGTTGCAAAGATCTTGTGCTTCCTGGAGGCGTTCCTTTTTAGGTGTACCCTTTAGCACTTGATCAAGTTTCACTTACAAAGAAAATTATTATTATTTTTATTCAAAAAGTTTTACAAAAATTACAAACTTTTTCTTCCCCCATCCCTCTCCCCCTCCCCCTCCCCCCATCCCTCCCGACTCCCCCCCAACTTCCCCCCCCCCCCTCCCTTCCAACCTCCCCCCTCCCCTGACTTCTCAGATCAGATACAGGGTAAAGCATTTAGCAATTATAAACTAAAATAATCTAACATTTTATAGATTCCAAAATCTCTCTAGATCTTTAACTCCATACAGTTCAAATAACTATAATCCTAAACTAGTAAGTTAATAATATTTAATTCAAAGGCTATTTGGAATTTTTTAGTTTGATATCTATTTTGAATATAATCGATCCATCTTCTCCACTCCAATACATATCTTTCATTTGAGTAATCTTTCAAATATGCTGAAATTTTCGCCATATCTGCCAGATTCCCTACTTTTAAGCTCCACTCTTCAACCGAAGGTATCTCTTCCTGCTTCCAGTACTGTGCCACCAGAAGTCTGGCTGCTGTTATTAAATTTAAAATCAATTTGGTCTCAATGACTGTAAAATTTGTAAATATACCCAACAGAAAAAACTGTGGAGCAAATTTTATCTTTTTCTTTAAAATGTTTTGAAGGATCCACCATATTTTTATCCAAAAAGCCTTAATTTTTTTACAAGTCCACCATATATGAAAATACGTAGCATCTTCACATTCACATCTCCAACATTTAGGTTGCAAATTCGGATACATAATGGCTAGTTTTTTTGGATCTAAATGCCATCTATAAAACATTTTGTAAAAATTTTCTCTTAAATTTTGGGCCTGCGTAAACCTTATATTTCTAACACAAATACTTTCCCATGTTTCCATCATTATAGGTTCTCCAATATTTTGCGCCCATTTTATCATACAGTCTTTAACTAGCTCTGTTTCTGAATTGATTTTTACTAATGCGTTATACAACCTTTTTATATGCATTTGGCTTTGGTCTCTGATTTGTTTTATCAAATTTTCTTCCCCTTGCAAAATACCAATTTTTTGATCTTGTCTCCATCTAGTTTGTATTTGCCCAAACTGAAACCATGTTTTAATTATTCCTTCTTCCCTTAATTGAGTCATAGCTTTTAATTGTAACCTAACTCCTGCTTTATAAAGAAGTTGCTTATAAGTAATATCATCTTGTTTTTGTTCCACACTTATATTCTCTATAGCCGTGATGGCGAACCTATGGCACGCGTGCCACAGGTGGCACGCAGAGCCATATTAGTGGGCACGCCAGCTCAGCTCTGGGGCGCATGCGCCTGCCGGCCAGCTGATTTTCGGGCCTTCTGGACCCACCAGAAGTAAGGAAACAGGCTGTTTCCTGCCTCTGGAGGGACTGGGGTGGGTGGGGAAGGCCCGTTTTTCTTTCATACCTGGCTCCAGATCCTGTCTATTTATCTGGGAAAAGCAAAAACAGCCTTTCACACTCCCTTGGAGGCCCTACAGAGGCTGAAAGGGCCCATTTCCTGACTTCCAGTGGGACAGGAAGTGACGTTTTTTGCTGTCCCCGGCCTCCAAAGACTCCTAGAGAGGCTCCTAGAGATTCCTAGAGAGGCTCCTAGAGACTCCTAGAGAGGATCTGGAGACTGGGGACAGCAAAAAATGTCACTTCCTGTACCACTTTCAGCCTCCGTAGGGCCTCCAAGGGAGCGGGAAAGGCTGTTTTCGCCCTTCCCAGATAAATAGACAGGATCTGGAGCCAGGTAAGAAAGAAAAATGGGCCTACCAGGCCATCATGTGCCAGGAGGGGGGAGGGGGGTTGCACTCACATGCGTGTGGGCACGTGCACGCACGACCCTCCCCCACCCCCCCTCTCCTGGCACGCGATGGCAAAAAGGTTAGCCATCACTGCTCTATAGCATGCCTGGGTACCGTCCATATTGGTAACTTATTGTTTAATTTATATCGATACTTTTTCCAGACACGCAACAGAACATCCTTAGTATGTGACTTTTGAAAGTTTTATCCACTCTTTTGTCATATATTAAGTAAGCATGCCATCCATACAACAAACCATACCCTTCAATATTCAATATCCTTTCCTCTGTCAAATTCATCCAATCACTAATTGAAAGAGAAATAAAAACTTTGGTAAAACATTCATTTTTACAGCTGCTAGTCTTCCCAGCAAAGACAATTGAAGTTTTTTCCAGTTTTCCATCTCTCTCTGTATTTTTTGCCACAACAGTTCATAGTTATGCTTGTATAATTTTACACTTGAAGTTGTAATATAAACCCCTAGATATTTAACCTTCTTAACTATTTCAAATCCTGTAATTCTTTCTACTTCCTCTTTTTGATTGCTAGGCATATTTTTAGTTATTATCTTTGTTTTTCCCGCATTTATTTTAAATCCAGAAACTTGTCCATATTGATTAATTATTTGCATTAAACCTATAACCGATTGTACTGGTTGAGTCAGAGTAACCACCAAATCATCTGCAAATGCTCTTAATTTATACTCATGTTGCCTAATTTTGATTCCTTTTATATCATTTAACCCACGTATTTTAGACAATAAAATTTCCAGCGACAGAATAAACAACAATGGGGACAAAGGGCATCCTTGCCTTGTTCCTTTTTCTATATTAAAAGTATCTGTTAAACTACCATTGATTATTATCTGCGCTGTTTGTTTCTGGTATATTGCCTTAATAGATTGTGTGAAACGTTCTCCAAACTGCATCTTTTCTATTAATTTCAGTAAAAATTGCCAATTCAGTCTGTCAAATGCTTTCTCCGCACTGCAATATCAGCACTGCAGGGATTTGGTTGTGCTTTCCCAAATATTCTAATAAATTAACAATTTGCCTTACGTTACTTTTCATTTGTCTACCAGTTCTAAAACCCGTTTGATCATGTTGAATCATCTGTTGCATAACTATCATTAATCTGTTTGCTAATATCTTGGCAAAAATTTTATAATCTGTATTTAAAAGTGATATTGGCCTATAGTTTTTTGGTTGTGTGTGGTCTTGTTCTTCCTTTGGAATTAAAGAAATAAAAGCCGTTTTCCATGACGGGGGTATCCCTCCTCCAAGTTGTATGTTATTAAATAATTCCTTAAGAGGTTCCACCATTTCCAGCTGCAAGTGTTTATAATATACAGCTGTCAAACCATCCGTCCCAGGTGCTTTGCCCACCTTTAACTGTTTGATTGCAAACAAAATTTCTTCAGTTATCAGTTGATTTAAACTATCCCTTTGCTCTTTTAAGATTGTACCAATTTTCTCTTTCTGTAAGTAATTGTCTATATCTATATCCTGAATTTTCTCGCTAGTGTATAACTTAGTATAAAATTCCAAAAATGCTTTCTTAATCTTCTCTTGTTGATAAACCTCTTTGCCTTTATAGTTTATTTTCTCTATCCGTAATTTTTGTTTCTTTCTCAATAAATACGCTAGCCATCTACCTGGTTTATTAGCATTACAAAAGGTATTATGTTTAGCATATTGTAAATTTGTTGCCACTTGGTCTGCCATCAACATATCAAATTGACCCTTCAATAGATTAATTACCTCCTTAGTTTTCTTATCTGATGGGTTAGCTATTAAAACTTGCTCTCTCTTTTTAATTTCCTCTTCTAGCTCTTTCCTTTTCTTCCCCTGTTTCTTTATATGCTTATTGTTCAAAAATATCAGTATGCCTCTCATATAGGCTTTAATCGCATCCCAAACCATTTCCTGCGGTGTACCCTTGTGCATATTCATAATAAAAAATTCTTTCATAAATTTTTTACATTCAGTTATGTTTTCCTCATATCTAAACAAATTTTTATTCAGCCTCCAGGATCTTTTATGACCATTGCCATACTCCAGTTCCATCCACACTGGGCTATGATCCGTTAAGGTTCTCAGGCAAATCTTCGTACTCTTCACCCTAGAATAAGGATCATTAGTAATTAAAATAAAATCAATCCCGGAGAAGGATTGATGTCTATCTGAAAAGAAAGTAAAATCTTTTTCTTGTGGGTTCTTCTCACGCCAAATATCCCTCAATTCCATATCTTCCATCATTTCAAAAAAGGATTTGGGTAATTTTGCACATGTTGAAACATTTTGCTTAAGTCCTTTTTTGTCTTTTTTAGTGTCCAAAACGCCATTCCAGTCACCCAATAAAATACAAGTTCTATAATCCCAATGTAACAGCTTGGAATGTAAAAGAATATAAAATTTTTCCTGTTGCTGCTTCGGGGCATATAATCCAATTAAAAGTATTTTTTCACCTTTTATTAAAATTTCAATTGCTATAAATCTTCCTTGGTCATCAGCTTCAATTAAATTTGCAATTAAATCTGGCTTAAGGTATACAACTATACCATTTTTCTTATCTTGCGCCGACGCTACAAAATGTGTTCCTAGCCTTGCATTTATCAGATATTTTTGATCTTGACTTCTAATATGAGTCTCTTGTAAACAAATAACATCATTTCTAAATTGCTTCAAATAATGAAATATTTTTCTCCTCTTTTGTGGTGAATTCAAACCATTGACGTTCCAGGTCAAAAACCTAGTGGTCATCTCTGGACCTCTGAAGCCTCTGGATCATTTGCTGGTGTTCTTGGTGCATTTGACCTTTAGATCTGGCTCTTCCCACTGCTTCTGTTTTTGTAGATTCTTGGGTTGCCTTCTGGGGTTGCTGCATCCTTAGTTCTTCTTTACGTTTTGCTGCTGCTGCTGCTGCTCCTGCTCTGGTCTGTCTTTGTTCTCTAGGCTCCTCTGTCACCTGAAGTACATCCAAATCTTGAACAATAGTCAGAGTTTGCATTAAGTCTTCTTGAAGATTTGATCCTCCCCCTTGTGCTAGTGTCAGTAATTCTTCATTCTCTGGCTTTTTTGTCATCAGTTCTTTCTTATCTCTTCTAGCCTCTGGAGGCTTCGAAGATCCAGCTTTCAGTACATTGACATAAAAGTCTTTCGCTTTCCATACTGTATTTAAATGATATCTTTCTCCAGAATAAATCACCACCACTCCAGCTGGCACCTCCCATCTATATTGTATCTGTCGATTTCTCAGTTAATCTACCAGAAAGGAATATTCCTTTCTGGATCTCAGCATTTCAGGAGGGATTTCTTTCATTGTCATAACTTCCTGGCCCTCCACTTGCAGCTTAGCCTGAAAGGTAGCTTGTAAAATTTCATTACGTTATTTTCCGTGTAGTAAAATATATTACAATATCTCTTGGTAGATGTTTCTGCCTTGCCACCCATGAGTTAACACGAAAAATCTTGTCAGTCTGCCACAGTAAATTAGTTTTTTGATCTCCCAGCATTTGAGCCAATGCTTCATCCATCATCTCCTTCAAATTCTCTTGTTTATTTTCCTTCACACCTTTGATTCTTAAAGCAAACTCTTTATCTCTATATTGAATCATTATTACATCTAATTCAGTCTTTTGGATTTTGTTTTCTGCTTCTCCCAACTTGCTTTCCAGAATTTCCTCAGATTGTTTTATTTGCTCAATTTTCTCATCCAAAATCTCAATATTTCCAGCTAAGCCTTTAAATGCCAAAATTATATCTTCTCTGATTTCCTGGTTTTTAATTAAGATCAAATCCTTAATATCAGTCATTTCCTCCACCACATTCTGCATCTTTTGATCCACAGAAGCAATCTTGCTTTCAGTGCCTTTTAAGGCTTCCTGCAGCATTTCAAGTGTTAAAACCTGTGGTTCTGTTGCTGGAACAAAGGCTTGCAATTTAGAGGTGTGGGCAGGAGAGAGTTTCCAAGCCACAAAACAGCTGTTTTTCGGCTGTTTCAGCGGCTCCACGGAATCGAGAGATGGACGCTTCGGGAGAAGCGTTTGCAGTGCTCGCGGTGCCAACTGGAAGTCTAAAGAAAATTATTAAGATCATATCTGATGTTACCAGTTATGTATTTTTATATTCAAATGTAGGGATGTATGCTCTTGGCACTGGTGGAACGGAAAACAAGTGCAGTATAAATCAAATAATTTTTTATTTGAAAATCATATTATATTTGAATGGCTGTGGAATTCCACATAATAGTTCACCTTGTTCTTAAATAACATATATGAGGGTCAGTTGTTATTTTTACTTGTAATTATCTTCTAGTAATAGCTCATGAATTATAAAATCAGCTCCTTAGTTGTTTAAGCTGATTTTAGCTTAGTGAAATAAAGTCTTTATACTTGCTAATGTGTGTGTGTACTATACTACAATAAGCAGTTATGAATTTGAGCAGCAATCAAGAGGGTTCCTTAATATTTTTTTACTGGATTGTCATGTATACCTGAGAATCTGTAGTCCAATGAATTTGGAAAATATGCATAATTAAATGTCTATTTTATAAACTAATATTTTATATCATTTATTAACAAATGTCAGGATCATAATAAGTTTCTAACATGGAATATAATTTAAAATATAAAACAATCCATGTCCATCTTTTAAAAGTATATGTATGTGTAAATATGCATAATTACAGTATTTTTTTCATACCCCAGAAACTCCAGACCTTATGTGGTAGCTGTAGATGATATTATGTTTCAAAAACCAGTTGAAATTGGATCCTTACTATTACTTTCTTCCCAGGTAATAGACTAAACTTATTAATAGATGAAGTTAATTTAAAGTGTTTGGATTACTCCACCTTTGAACATTAAGAAATTGGATAAATACTGATCTACTTTAAATACAGGAAGTCCTTGACTTAAAATGAAAATTGGGACTGAAATTTCCATTGCTAAGTGATGTGGTTGTAAGGCGTGACTGCTTAGCTAGCAATCTCTGCAATCATGGTTGCTGTCGTTAACTAATCTGCCAACTTCTTGCTAGCTTCCCATAACCAAAGTCAATGGGGAAGCCAGCAGGAAATTGCAAATCCCAAGCTGGCTGACATGTAAATGACTGGGGGGGGGGGTTGGGGAGGGAGCAAGGGGGAGAGGCTGTATGAGGGTACAGGACAGGGGTGAAATCCTACTGGTTTAGACCGGTTTGGGCGAATTGGTAGGGATGATTGGCATCGGTTCACTGAACTGATAGCAATCATCCCTGGTGGCCCCACCCATGCCTGCCGGCTCACCTCTTCTGGTTTGCTCGTTCCTTCCAGCTCGCTCACCGCTTCCGGCCACTCAACGCTTCTGGCTGCTCAGCCCACCCACCCACTCCTGCCCTATATAAGTTACCTTCACCACGTGGCCCAGCTACTCACCTCGCCAGTCGCCTACCTGCTCAGCTCACCAAAGATAAGCAATGCATGCGGCCCACTTGCTCTTCACCTTGGGTCGGGGGCTGGGGCCCAGGGACGTGCGATTCCCCAAGGCCATGGAGCCACTTCCCGCTCGCCATCCGCCTCGACTGGGTCGCGGAATGCATCATTTCCTGGAATGCATCATTCCCTGGCTCTGGTCTTGCCTCGGAGCCGCAGTCCACTTGCTGCCCACCTCGATCAGGTTGGGGAATGCATCATTCCCTGGCTGTGGCCTTGCCCTAGAGCCACTGCCCACTCACTGCCCACCTTGACCGGGTTGGGGAATGCATCATTCCCTGGCTCCAGCCTTGCCCCGGAGCTGCTGCCCACTCGCCACCCGCTCTCTCTTTGTCACATGATGTGTCCTTACCTTCCTCCTGCGGCTGGCTGCCAGGGAAGGCAAGCCAGGGCTGAGCCATTGCCGCTGGGCTCTCCGCCAGCCCACATCTTGTCCCGCTTGTCACGAGATGGCTACAGCACCAGCCTCTTTTTTTCGGTGCACTTGGAGGCACTTCTTGTGCTGAAAGATACACAGGCTGCAGGCTTCTTGTAGCGAAAGTTACCAGAGCTGCTCCCCTTCTTAAACGCGCCACTGCCATCACCGCCCTGTTCCATGTGCCATCTGCGCATGCGCACACCATTTATTTATTCATTCATCATTCATGAGCAGCAGCAGGCAACGGTGTGCACATGCGCGGCCAGTGCATGGAACAGGGAGGCGATGGTGGCGGCACATTTAAGAAGGGGAGCAGCTCCGGTAACTTTTGCTACAAGAAGCCTGCAGCCACTGCATCTTAAAGCATAAGAAGCACCTCTAGGTGCATCGAAAAAAAGAGGCTGTGGCTGCAGGCATCTTGGGATGGGAAAATAGGCAGAATAGAAATTAAAAAAAAATTCCTACCGGGTTCTGTGGGCGTGGCTTGGTGGTGAGGGTCATGTGACTGAATGGGCATGGCTGTGAGTGATGTCATGTTGGCCACACCTACTCAGTCACAGGAAACCCCCCCAAGCCACGCCCACAGAACCAGTAGATTTCACCACTGGTACAGGGTTGTGCAAATGGCTGGCACAATGCAAGCAGAGAGTTGCTGGCAGAGAGTACAAGGGTGGGGAAGAATTCCCCACTAACTTGCAATCTTCCCTGATGTCTTCTCCATTGACTTTCTGGGGAAGCCAATAGGGAAGGTTGCAGATCGTGTCTATGGAGATTCTCAGTCATCCAGGTCACAGTTGTCCCAAAGGTACTTTTTCAAGAGGCAACTGGACTTTCTGGTTTTTCTTTGAAAACATTTCGCTAAAAGAATTAAAACACATCAAGAAAGCCCTTAGATTAGAATGTGTGGCTATCCCAAGTGGGCCTTCATGAAAAGACGTTACAGGAGCTCCTCTATAAAAGCCAGTGAAGAGAACAATAAACAAAGCTATGTCATTCCATATGTTGCAGGCATATCAGAAAAGCTAAGGAGGATCTTCAGCCAACACAACATACGTGCACACTTCAAACCCAAGAATAAACTAAGGTAGAAGCTTGTCCACCCCAAGGATAAAACACTCAGATACAAACTGAGCAATATGGTATATGCAGTACAATGCAGCAAGCCATGTGCAGATCTGTACATTGGGGAAACAAGACAACCACTTCATGGGGCTCTCTACATGGGGCTCCCCTTGAAGAGCACTCGGAGGCTCCAACTGGTCCAGAATGCGGCCGCGCGGGTGGTTATGGGCGCAACCCGATGTGCCCATGTGACACCCCTCCTGCGCGAGCTGCACTGGCTCCCAGTGGTCTTCCGGGTGCGATTCAAGGTGTTGGTTACCACCTTTAAAGCGCTCCATGGCATAGGACCCGGGTACCTTCGAGACCGCCTTCTGCCACCAAGAGCCTCCCACCGGCCAGTTCGCTCCCACAGAGAGGGGCTCCTCAGGGTGCCATCGGCCAAGTTGTGTTGGCTGGTGACACCCAGGGGGAGGGCCTTCTTTGTGGGAGCCCCAGCCCTGTGGAATGAACTGCCCCCGGAAATGCGTAAGATCTCCAACCTCCGGGTGTTTCGCTGTGCCCTTAAGACCCTGTTGTTCTGTCAGGTTGGGCTATCAACGTAATTTTAAATCAGGTGTTTAAATTTTGGGGGTTTTAAACTGAGCCAAAATTATTTAAAATTTTTAAATTATATTAATTGATGTCTGTCTTGTGCTTTTAATAGGCTGTACACCGCCCCGAGTCCTTCGGGAGAAGGGCGGTATAGAAATAAAATAATAATAATAATAATAATAATAATAATAATAATAATTTATTATTATTATTATTGTTATTGTTATTGTTATTATTATTATTATTCATAAACACATGGCACAACATAGGAGAACAAACCCATTAAGACTAGATTCAGCAGTCCATCTGCATTTAAAAAACAAAGGCCATGCTTTTGAAGATAGCAAAGTCCACATTTTGGACAGAGAGGAAAGAGGGGTCAAAGAGGCCATCTGTATCAAAATTGAATAGCCCTCTCTCATCATCTATCTCCAGTTTACAACACAGTCCTTCCAACAGTTCCGAGAAGGCTCCACACCCATTTGCACCATTCAGATGATCCTGATGACACAGATAAACCTCCAGGCCTTAACTACTCTCTAAATAAAAGAATGCAAATGACCAGCTGTCTGCATGGAGTACAATTCCTTCCATTCAGATTAACAGAGTTGGAAGGGATCTTGTAGGTCTTCTAGTCCAACCCCCTGCTCAAGCAGGAGATCCTACACCGTTTCTGACAAATAGCAGTCCAGTCTCTTCTTGAAAGCTTCCAGTGATGAAGCTCCCACAACTTCTGAAGGCAAGTTATTCCATTGATTGATTGTTCTCATTCCCCACCATCCACTCAAAGCTGAAGAAGCTTCTTGGATGAGAAATGAAACCACTTCAAAGAAAAACCAGAAAGTTCAGTTGCCTCTTGAAAAAGCACCTTTGTTGCAGATGGTGGTTATGTAATAGCAAGGAGTTTGGCAATCAGTTGGAAGTGTGAACTAGTTGCCAAGTGTCCAGATTGTGATCACATGACCAGTGGGGCGCTGGGATGGCTGGAACTTCAATTATCAGTTGTAACCAACCCTTGTAACTTTGAACTATTACTGAATAAATTATTGTAGATGAAAACTACATGTAATAAAATGTCATGCATACTTTATTCATTTTTGAAATTCTATACCCAATATCTAGTTGACCCTAATTTTTAATTTTTAAAGGTTTGTTATACTGAAAAAAATAATATCCAGGTTCGGGTGCATAGTGAAGTTTATGATCCAGACACCAGGGTACACCACACAACCAATGTCTTCCATTTCACATTTATGATAGAGAAGGACATACCAGAAGTTGTTCCCAAGACATATGGTGGTAAGTAATCATTTCAATATCTCACTGTCTATGTGAATAAAAAAATAATTTATAATGAATGAATTTAAAAGTAGTGACCTTTAGAAATATGAACCTGCTTGTTTTTTTTCTCCCTCATAGCTTCATTTATCTGGTGCTATAGTATACTAATCTATGCCATCGGTTTTCAGATTACTTTCAATATTTTATCTGTCATGTCCTCTATTAGCATTGATCTTCAGCTTCTTCAATTTGTATTAAACAAATTATTTTAAATTAAAGAACTAATTAAGCATTCTTGTGATGATCAACACAGAAACATTTGTTTTATCTACCTGGAAAGAGCAGGCTTAAAAAATTAATATTTAAAGAAAATTGTGAAAAATAAAAAAGCCCTGAGCATCCAACTGATTATGTGATCTTATGAAACTTGATATTCATGCTTTTCTTTCAGAATCTATGTTGTATTTGGATGGAAAAAGGCACTTCGATTCAGTTATGAAAGAAAACACAACATAGGATCAGCACAGAATGATAGCTTTGGATGGCCTTGAAAACTTCAAACAGTGGTTATCAGAAAGAACAGAAAAGTATTTTTACTCCAAAAACAATACAGAAATATTATAAAGTTTTTATATTTCTATCCAAGTATTTTTGTTGCTATTTATACAAATATTTTAATGTTCTCATTGCATATATTCTTCATATGTTTAAGCATGAAACAAATATAGAATATCTTGCTGAGGGTCCAGTTATGATTGGGACGGGCAAAATATTGTGTAAGTAAATAATCAGTAGCAAAAGAAAAAAAGTTACCTTTGAGTAGGAAATATAGAAAATAGTACAGAATAATGCTCCTGAATATCTTTCATACTTTTAAAAACTTGTACATTATTTAAACTCATGCAATGTATAGTGGGGACACTACATTAGGCCAATTAAGACATTTCTCCCCTTTCCCTTTGGATCCATAAAGAATCTCATTGTGCTGAGTTGTTTTTTAAAATTACCGGTTTCCCCAAAAATAAGAACCCCCCTGAAAATAAACCCTAGTTAAGACCCCACCCACTCTGTCCCACCGTCTGGTTGCTCGCGGTCGCAACAGGGCAGGAGGGCATGTGGTACCGCCACGAGGTAAGGCGAGGCGAGGCAAGTGGCGGGGGGAGCTTCCACACTCGCTCTGGTCTCATGTACCTCAAGGCCCCCACAGCCAGGCCACTGCAACCTCCTTCTGCCCATTGAATGACCTGCCTGCCTGCCTCTTCCCTTTCACTCCCTTCCCAAGCCGGATGCCATGCTATGGAGCACAGGTGTCAAACTCAATTTCACTGAGTGCTGCATCAGGGTTGTGGTTGACCTCAGGTATGTGTGGGGACGTGGCCAGGGTGGGCATGGCCAGCTTGGTGTCATTTGTGTCAGGGGCACCTGTGGTGGCCAAGTGCTAAGGCAGGACTTTCCCAGACCCTCCCTCCCTCTCATTATTTCCTTCCTTCCTTCCTTCCTTCCTTCCTTCCTTCCTTCCTTCCTTCCTTCCTTCCTTCCTTCCCCTCTTTCCTTTTCCTTCCTTGCTCACTTCTCACTTCCCATCTTTCTTTCTTTTTTGTTGTCTTTCCTCTTCTCATTTTCTATTTCTTCTTGGATGCTCAAATGCTGAAGGGGAAACATTTCCCCTTTTGCTTTGCTTTTGTTTTACTAGTCTTCTGCCAATGAAAACGGAGCTTAGGGAGGCTGCGCATGGCCCCCCCAGGCCCTGATTTTGGCTGTGATGACCTCCTGCAGCCCTCTGCCAGCAAAAACGGAGCTCAGGGAAGCTGTGCACAGCCTGCCTGGGCTCTGTTTTTGCTGGCAGAGGCCCTAGTGCGGCCAGATCTAAGCACCTCATGGGCTGGATTCAGCCCATGGGCCTTGAGTTTGACACCCATGTTATGGAGGATGGGTGGGAGAAGCTTGGTCCCCTTACTCTGCTTTTTCCAGAGGAAAGTGACGGCGAAAGGCCTCCATCACTGCTGTGCATCAGCCACATCTGCTGCTGGAATGGCTGTCTTGTTCCCACTGGCCCCTCCCCACTCCACAGGTCACTGTCTGGCAGCAGCTGCTGCCTCCTCCTTCACCTGCTGCTTTGGTCCTGTGGCACCACTTCACGCTGCCTGGTCCCCATTTGCCATTTCAATGGAAGCAGCTCTGGAGGCCTGCAGCTCTGCCACTGCATTTCAGTACCAATGTCAGCCTTGCCCTCCGGTGGGCCTGGGCAGCTGCTGAAGAGAGACAGCCCCGTTTTAGCGCCTGGAGCCCTTGGGGGGTTGCCTTGCCACTTGCTTTCCAGCCTGTGCTCCTCAGGGCAGGCTGTCTGTGTGCCTCACTCTGCGATCCACCCCAGAAGCAGGATCAAAACTTTGGCTTCTCTCTGGAAGAGTGAAGTGACCCGGTGGGCATGAAGGGTATGACTTTGTCTGGCTCTTTGTGCCTTTCTGTTTTCTTTTTCCTGGATGGACCTTTTCCCACACCTTGCCTGCTTTGTCTTTCGTTTTTGTCTTTTTCACACAGCAGGCAGTGAGCACGCGGAGCCTGTGGTGTGGTGCCAGCCCCATCCTGTCCCACCCTGTTTATTTTGAAACATTTTGTTTCCATGTTCCTGTACAAATAGCCCTCTATGTTCGCAATTTCTATTTTCTTCTACTTCAGGATAGTTCTCCTGTCATTAATATAATGCTTAATATGAATGAACTGCTAAATCCAAGTGAGACAATGTTTGTTAATTTTGCTTTTTAGAGTTGCATGTTTCCTTGAATAATTTTTAGAAAAGATTCTGATTTATATCTAAAAACAAAACATGTTAATTAGTGGATTTTATGACATGACTGTAATATCTTTTGTCTGAATCAAGTATACTGATCAATCTATGCCATAATCTCAGGTTCAGTATAATGCTGTGTCTTCGTCATGAGTTGAAAGCTCCAATTAATGCAGAATACAATGATCCATTTCTTGACTATATGAGATAATAATAACAATACTAATAAAAATAGATCAATGGCAGACTGAAAATTATCTGTTATGAAAAGGTCCAAGATATTAGCTTTGATATTTAAAAATTTAGATAGCTAGGAATTAATATAATTTAGAAACCATATTCTGTCTATTTTTTATTTTGGATTTTAAGGTCATGAAAAATGCTTTTTGATTGCACGTCATAAAAACTATTTATGCTATGTTCAAAATAATATTGGCCACAACTATTGAAATTTTCAAGTGTCAATTCTTTTCTAAAAACCACTGTGAAGATTTTGGTAAGCATGTGGCTTATCAAATATAACAATCCACTATATGGGATCCACTATGTTATTCTCCAAAATCTCTGTAAAACTGTTTAGTTGGGGTAGCTTTTTAGAAACTGGAATCAAGAGATTACTCTTAAGTGAAAGTGTCAGAGACAGAACTGATCATAAGTAAAAGGACAACAATCCTACTGCAGACAGTTACATCTGTGTAATTTATGTGGTGGTTTATTACTCACAGGAAATAACTGCTCCTTCAGGTTCTCTAATATACTTGGTTTCTTTAGAAGCAGTTCCTTGCAATATGCAATATGCAGTAACCTGATATTTCTTATGATCTTTGCTTTTATTACAAGTTTTTTTATCAGGAATTTCTAGTTAAAGCTTGCTTTCAGAAACTATGGTTGGGAAAATAAAACTGATCTTGCACATTGGAACACTGCTATTGAATATTCTGTCTCTTCATAATCTCTCTCTATATATAAAAGTGAAATACCACTCACGCATCATCACAAAATCTCCAGAACAGTAAAGCCTACAAACTTGAAATTTGCCACGTATGTTCCTCTTGGCTTCTAGGTGCTCACTAAGAAAGGATTTTTCGAAATGACCATCAGAGCATTAGTATTTCCTATATTATTATTAACACACTCTGATGCTAAGGAGTTTTACTCCCCCTCTCCACCTGAAAATAAATCTGTTCCAAATGCAAAACACAAGCAGAGGAGACGAGTTTCAGTTTTACTTTCACAGCAGCAAGCAGCTTTACTGCAGAACAGTTGAGCTAAGCCACAGCCAGGCTCCTTCCTGTCTCCTTCTTGCTCACACAGCAAATACTGTTTCACTTTCCAAACAGCCCTCTGATGCTAAGGAGTTCTATTCCCCCTCCCCACCTCAAAAAAAGAAATCTGTTCCAAATGCAAAACACAAGCAGAGGAGACAAGTTTCAGTTTTACTTTCACAGCAGCAAGCGGGGATAGGATAGGGGAGGCTTCTGTGGGACAAGGTTGAGGGAGAGAAGGGGATAGGAAAGGGGAGGCTTTTGTGGGACAAGGTTGAGGGAGAGAAGGGGATAGGAAAGGGGAGGCTTCTGTGGGGCAAGGCTGAGGGAGAGAAGGGGATAGGATAGGATAGGCTTCTGTGGGGCAAGGCTGAGGGAGAGAAGGGGAGAGGAGAGGCCGATCATAGCTACACATTAATTTTCAAGCTGTGTCAATTTATCAAGCCCGATCACATAGTTTCGTAGCAGAGCAGGGGTATTCAGCTAGTCTATATATATAAAAGCCAAATACCACTCACTCATCATGAAAACTCCAGAACTTTAAAGCCTACAAAATTGAAATCTGGCACATATGTTCCTCTTGGCTTCTAGGTGCTTGCTAAGAAAGGATTTTTCGAAATGACCATCAGATCATTAGTATTTCATATACAGTATTATAGTCACACACTCTGCTGCTAAGGAGTTAGATGTTCTACTCCCCCTCCCCACCTGAAAAGAACTTTGTTCCAACTGCCAGTTGCCTTATATTAACCCCTCCCCACCTGAAAAGAACTCTGTTCCAATTGCCAGTTGCCTCACATTCTGTTACCTCAGTTCAAACTAACACACGTTCCACTCCTTCACTCAGAAGCGGTCTGGGGCTCCTTACAGTACTAAACATCACTACTTCACCAAAATGTCTACGTCTTCCACCTATGGAACTGCTTCCGAACTCAAGGCAGCAGGAGAGATATTCCCTTATGAGTTTCAATCACCGACCACCACTGAGCCAATAGATTGTGAACCAAATTTCTCCTGCATAGTGTCCCAGCCCCAAATCACTTCTTACAGTGACCTCCTCAGTTCAGACGAATCTGTTCCTTCTACTGTAACACCAGTTAAAGGGAAAAGAGGGAAAAAACACAGGAAAATATTTACAGATGCGATTAGGAAAACCCAAGTAAGGGAAGCTGCAAAAAAGTATCATCAAAATCATCCCAAAGTCAATAGAGAGGCTATAAAAAAGTATGCATGTAATAAACCCTATGTTAATCGGGCAGCTACAGCTAAATACAATGAAAAGATATCACAAATCAGATCAATGCCTTGGACCGATAAGTATTTGTCTGGTTTTAAATATGAACCTCAGATTGATTACTCCAGGGAAAAGGTTGTTGATCTCGGGCCTTGATTACCCTGTGCCTGGTGCTGTGCCCTGAAGTGATGAAACTCCTGGGATATGCTGCAGTGGCGGTAAAGTCCAGCTCCCTCCCCTTGAGCCCTACCCTGAACCCTTACACAGCATTCTCACCCACCAGCATCCAATGGCACAGCACTTTCTTTCTGCTGCCTGGAATATAATGGATGCTTCCAAATGACGTATTTTGGAGCTAGAGAGGAGAAGGAGGGAAATTTTATGCCAACATTCAAAGTGCAGGGGCAGGTCTACCACAGGATAGGGAGTATCATAGCAGGGCCTCAGCAGCAGCCTTCATTTGTCCAGATATACTTTGTTGGTGATGACAATGAGAGGGACATCTGTTGTGGAAACTATCTGGGTGTTAATCCAGAACTGGTTAGCCAACTGCAGAAATTGCTGCATGAACAGAACAAGTATATTCCGGAACTTAAGGCTGCTGTTGATTCTGTTCCTAAGGGCCACTAGGACTTCCAAGTGGTGATTAATGCCGATAGGAAGCCTTCTGGAGAGCACCGAGGTCGTTTCAATGCCCTGACTACAGAAGTGGCTGTTCTCATTGTTGGCCATGATTTTGAGAAGAGAGATATCGTTCCCCACAGCAGAGACAACAGATTGTTACGAATCAGTGAGACACACCATGCCTATGACGCTCTCCAGTACCCTCTGATGTTCTGCTGTGGAAACTTAGCTTTCCGTCTCTAACGAAATAATACAGTGCCTTTTTAAACTACTCATTAATTTTCAAGCTTTAAGTGTCAATTTATCAAGCCCGATCGTAACTACTCATTAATTTTCAAACTTTAAGTCACAATTTATCAAGCCTGATCACATAGTTTTGTAGCGAAGCACAGGTATCCAGCTAGTAACCTAATAAATATGTAACAATCAGATATCCATCCATCTCCATTTTTATCCTGTTATTTGAATTAGTTTCATTTATTAATGCAGGTTATTCACTTGCTAATAGTGAAACTTATTGTTTGGAATATTTAATTTAGCTATTGCATTCTCTAAGTGATGAGAGCAACTCCTCCTGCTGGAAAGGCAAAGCATAATCATGATCCTTATGAAATGATTAACTGAAATTTGAATTGGGCATTGCCAGAAAATCATTTGGAAATATCTCTGTACTATAGCATTTGCAAGAGCTCAAACTACCAAGGGCCACCTAAATAATCTATACGAGATGTATGTGGTTTCCAACTGAACGTTTTCTGCTCACTACTACCTTAAACATTTTCAAAATTCTTGAAACAATAAGATCCTTAAAAATATTCAAATTATCTTAACTCAATACAATGAGAAGCACTAGTTATAGAACAGTGATAATTTGAATAATTATATATTCTATAGTCCAGTTGCAGCTTTTAAAAATGTGTCATCATTCTACTAAATTTGGGATTTTAAAAGTTTTTTATTAAATTTATATACCACCCTTCTCCTATTGGACTCAGGGCAGTGCACAACCAAGTAAAAAACATACCAATACAAAATTTAAAAGAAATTAAAAAGAATTATACATTTTGGCGAAAATTTTTAAGATCTTCCAATTAAAACCCCTTATACAATTAAAAGTCTAATATTTACTCCTTAAGTAAAATTGGAAAGCTTTTGTTGGAAGTGGCAAGTCTGGATTATACTGGGTCCTATAGACATCTGACTGTCCATTACAGATGACTGCAACAACAAAAGTGCATTGCCTTTTCAATTACTCAGGAACGTTATGCTTGTGCAGACTTTATTGCTGCTGATACTTGCACTCCATGAGTTTTTATAGCAGTCAATATGGCTACAGTATATTGTCAAGGGGAATTATTCAGTGTCTACATAAATTGAGAGTCTGAAAGGGATTAACTAATGCACATATGTATTGAACTCCTGATTAGGGCTGCAGGGGTTTACTTTGGAATTTATTTCACTTGGATAATCTTTTGGATTCAACCTTGGATAATTGTCAGTCCTTGCACATGGCTTTTAATTAAGTAGAAATAACTTAATACACCATTTCATAGTGCTTCACTATTTCAATATCATCCCTCCAGCTTAAAATGCACACATGCATTTTATACTGTAGCAGAACAACAAATAAAAAAGATGTCTATTCCCTCATCATACAGAGCTCTAAATTCCCCAGAGATTGCTTTCTTGCAGTCTCCTTGCAAGGAACAACTATACAGAGCACTTTCAGGTAATCACAAATCCTCTCCTTGTCAGGAGAGGAATTACGAAAAACCACTTTGCTTGTCAGCTCTTCATTCCATCAGTCACCAGCTTTCCTTTTAATAGAGTTATCTTCAATTCACCATATCCTTCCTGGTCCTGAGCATCTTTTTGCTCAAACTGTGATCAAATACTTTTAAAAAGACATTGGGTTCATATACTTGATCACTTTTGATCATTTTCAGAAATTGCTTGTTTTAAGATCCTTTGGATGAACAGGTTTTACAACACAGGGTGAGTTTTCTTCAGTTCTAGTGAAGGAAGTTTTAAATACAAGTTTAAGGACCTTTTTTTTTAATAAACAGCAAAAGAGTGATTAGAACTTTGATTTTGGAAAGTTGCAAACTTAAGAATCTGAAATAAGATTTTGGAATTAATTGTAAGAACCCTTCCCATGGGAAAGTGCTTTTGTTTTGAATTCTCTTTATATATGACTTTATAAATTTATTTTTTACTATATTTTATTTCTTTCCTTTTTTCTACTTGTTTCTTTACTGCATTTTCTTTTTTCTTTTTATTCTTTTCTTTTAGTTTATTTTGTTTTAGTTTATCTTTTTAATTATACTTTTAATAACATTACTATAAAAAAGAACAACAAATCCAAAGGGAATTAACAAAATTAATGGAATTTTATTTATAATTTTTAGCTGAAAGCTGTCTGTTTAGAAGAAAGCAGTCAGTTCACTTTACCAAAATACTTCAATTTCCCCGCAGGATCTGGAATTATCTGCAAAAGAAAAAAATATAACTATCAAAACACAGTCTTTATGTGCATGCATGGTTGGTTTTGAAAATTATATTATTAATAGCCTAAAATTATTGTCTTATGTTACATATTTTAAAAACTTGATTTGCAGCTTTTTTCCGTATCACCATTTTCAAAGAATCTTCAGATTGATTTAAAAACAGATACAGTTATCACTAACTCTCTACATTCTGTTGAACTTACATAAATTCTACTTTACTTTAAAAAATGGAAGTTAGAAATTCTTTAATAGCTATTTTGGCTCTTCACTTTAGTCCCATCCAGTCTAACTATAAGTATCTGCAAGTATACTTACAACTTTGTCTTTAAAAATGGCCATGGCCAATGCCAGTTAAGGAGTTTTGTAAAAATAATAAATTATAACATAGGTTTTTTTTAAGATTTGAGGAAGACAGGCTGATACTGACAGAAAAAAAAGGCTGAAACATACTGGCTCAGATGTTTTCACAATTTACATCTAACTCAAATAATCATTTTCTGTTGAAGTGCTACAGAATTCAGAGAAAAGTTTGAATATTAATTCAATCTACAATATCAACTCAAGAAAATATTATATAAGAGGCATACTTCCTTTTAAACAGATTTTTCCAAAGAATTCAAAAAATGAAAATTAAAGCATTAGAAATATAGGAAATAAATAGTTTGCTCACTGTGAATTTCTATCTTGACTGACTGAACTGAAAACTGCAATAATTTCTTGATATTATAACATTTGCATGTGGTGAAGGAATTACTGCTACATGCTTCAAGCATACCTGAGAGAAAGTTCAGCATTTGAATAGATGTAAATAATTAGTAGTTCAGGTCTGGCATAGGCCCTAAATGCCACTATGCCAAGCAAGATGACAGGGTAATGAGATGTACCTAAAGCACATAAAATGTCACAGTAGTATTGCAGCAAACGTTCATTTTCATGTAGGACAGAAAACTAGATAGTTAAATGGCACTAAAATTGCTGGCAAACTGTTTTTGGCATATGGGTGACATTTTCCCATGTGACATTTTCTGTTAAGACTGTGTTAATAGGCATTTTTCAAATGATAATACTTAAAAAATACAACTTACTGTTTCACTGCCTGGTTTCCAGCCAGCAGGACAAACTGAGAAAATAATGAAGACTGATGTTAATATCTTGGTTAAAAATTAACAAATAAACTTGTCTTTTTATTCTTGTTCTGTAGATTATTGAGGCCAAATATCTACTATAAAGATAAAAAAGATTTTCTGCAAATGAAAATTTGACTGCGAAATCCTAATTCTAAGTACCAAGGCCTAGACTAGGCTGAGAGTTTTTCAGCTAACCCTTTGTATCTGGAACATATATGTGAAGATGTAGGCATTGCTTCAGCACTCAATAACATTTTAATTTATTTCTTCATAAACTTGTTTAAGATCAAGAGTGATATAAATAAACATGAAAGTCTAATTTTTGCTGTGCATATATTTAAAAATCTTGTTTTCTAACTAGATGAACGTTTAACCAAATTTAAGCTTAGCTTCTGTATATTTTATTATGCTGTAATTCTTAAACCAATGACTTGTTTTTGGTACATGTATTTAACTTCAACACACAAAGAAACATATTATTTATTTGAATATTAGTAATACAGGTGAAACTCAAAAAATTAGAATATCGTGCAAAAGTTCATTTATTTCAGTAATGCAGCTTAAAAGGTGAAACTAATATATGAGATAGATTCATTACATGCAAAGCGAGATAGTTCAAGCCTTGATTTGTCATAATTTTGATGATTATGGTTTACAGCTCATGAAAACCCCAAATTCACAATCTCAGAAAATTAGAATATTGTGAAAAGGTTCAATATTCTAGGCTCAAAGTGTCCCACTCTAATCAGATAATTAAGCCATAACACCTGCAAAGGCTTCCTGAGCCTTTAAATGGTCTCTCAGTCTGGTTCAATAGGAATCACAATCATGGGAAAGACTGCTGACCTGACAGTTGTGCAGAAAACCATCATTGACACCCTCCATAAGGAGGGAAAGCCTCAAAAGGTAATTGCAAAAGAAGTTGGATGTTCCCAAAGTGCTGTATCAAAGCACATTAATAGAAAGTTATGTGGAAGGGAAAAGTGTGGAAGAAAAAGGTGCACAAGCAGCAGAGATGACCACAGCCTGGAGAGGATTGTCAGGAAAAGGCCATTCAAAAGTGTTGGGGACTTTCACAAGGAGTGGACTGAGGCTGGAATCAGTGCATCAAGAGCCACCACACACAGATGGATCCTGGACATGGGCTTCAAATGTTGTATTCCCCTTGTCAAGCCGCTCCTGAACAACAAACAATGTCAGAAGCATCTTACCTGGGCTAAAGACAAAAAGAACTGGTCTTGCTCAGTGGTCCAAAGTCCTCTTTTCTGATGAGAGCAACTTTTGCATCTCATTTGGAAACCAAGGACCCAGAGTCTGGAGGAAGAATGGAGAGGCACACACTGCAAGATGCTTGAAGTCCAGTGCAAAGTTTCCACAGTCTGTGTTGATTTGAGGAGCCATGTCATCTGCTGGTGTTGGTCCACTGTGCTTCATTACAGCTGTCTACCAGGAGATTTTGGAGCACTTCATGCTTCCTTCCGCAGACGAGCTTTATGGGGATGCTGACTTCATTTTCCAGCAGGACTTGGCACCTGACCACACTGCCAAAAGTACCAAAACCTGGTTCAATGACCATGGGATTACTGTGCTTGATTGGCCAGCAAACTCGCCTGACCTGAACCCCATAGAGAATGGGCATTGCCAAGAGAAAGATGAGAAACATGAGACCGAACAATGCAGAAGAGCTGAAGGCCACTATTGAAGCATCCTGGTCTTCCATAACACCTCAGCAGTGCCACAGGCTGATAGCATCCATGCCATGCCGCATTGAGGCAGTAATTGATGCAAAAGGGGCCCAAACCAAGTACTGAGTACATATGCATGCTTATACTTTTCAGAGGTCCGATATTGTTCTATGTACAATCCTTGTTTTATTGATTTCATGTAATATTCTAATTTTCTGAGATTGTGAATTTGGGGTTTTCATGATCTGTAAGCCATAATCATCAAAATTATGACAAATCAAGGCTTGAACTATCTTGCTTTGTATGTAATGAGTCTATCTCATATATTAGTTTCACTTTTTAAGTTGCATTACTGAAATAAATGAACTTTTGCACAATATTCTAATTTTTCGAGTTTCACCTGTATGTTTTACTCCCTTCATGGATTACTGCCTTGTCGTGGTGAAGGAGCTTGAGTAGCTCAATGAAGCTATGAGCTATGCCGTGCAGGGCCACCCAAGACGGACAGATCATAGAAGAGAGCTCTGACAAAACGTGATCCACTGGAGAAGGAAATGGCAACCCACTCCAGTATCTTTGCCATGAAAACCCCATGGACAGTACCAAAAGGAAAAAAGATATGACGCCGGAAGATGAGCTCCTCAGGTTGAAAAATGTCCAATATGCTATTGGGGAAGAGCAGAGGGCTAGTGCTAGTAGCACCAGAAAGAATGAAGCGACTGGGCAAAAAGCCAAAAGGACGTTCAGCTGTGGATACATCTGGTGGTGAAAGGAAAGTCCGATGCTGTAAAGATTTTTTCTCCATAGGAACATGGAATGTAAGATCCATGAATCAAGGCAAACGACGTGATCAAACGAGATGACAAGACTGAACATTGACATCTTAGGAATCAGCGAACTAAAATGGACAGGAATGGGTGAATTTAATTCAGATGACCATCAGGTATACTACTGCGGGCAAGAATCCCTCAGAAGAAATGGAATAACCTTCATAATCAATAAAAGAGTAGGAAAAGCAATACTGGGATACAAATCTCCAAAATGACATAATGATCTCAGTTCGAATCCAAGGCAAACCATTCAATATCACAGTAGTTCAAGTCTATGCCCCAACCACTGGTGCTGAAGAGGATGAAATTGATCGGTTCTATGAAGCCCTACAACACCTTATAGATTTTACACCAAAAAATGATATCCTTATCATCATGGGAGATTGGAATGCTAAAGTAGAAAGCCAAAAGATAACCGGCATAACAGGCAAGTTTGGCCTTGGAGTACAAAATGAAGCAGGGCACAGGCTGATAGAGTTCTGTCAAGAGAATACGATGGTCATAGCAAACACTCTTTTCCAACAACTCAAGAGACGACTCTACACATGGACATCACCAGACGGTCAACACAGAAATCAGATTGTGCTCTGTAGCCAAAGATGGAGAAGCTCTATACAGTCAGTAAAAACAAGACCAGGAGCTGACTGTGGCTTAGATCATGAGCTTCTCATGGCAAAATTTAGCCTTAAATTGAAGAAAGTAGGGAAAAGCACTAGGCCACTTGGGTATGAACTAAATCATATCCCTGATGAATATACAGTAGAAGTGACAAATAGATTTAAGGAATTAGATCTGATAGACAGAGTGTCTGAAGAACTATGGACAGAGGTTTGCAACATTGTACAAGAGGTAGCAACTAAAACCATCCCAGAGAAAAAGAAACACAAGAAAGCAAAATGGCTGTCTGAGGAAGCTTTGCAAATAGCTGAGGAAAGAAAGGAAGCAAAAGGCAAGGGAGAAAGAGAAAGATACACCCAACTGAATGCAGAATTCCAGAGAATAGCTAGAAGAGATAAGAATATCTTCTTAAATGAACAGTGCAAAGAAATAGAAGAAAACAATAGAATAGGGAGGACCAGAGATCTCTTCAAGAAAATTGGAGATATGAAGGGAACATTTCATGCAAAGATGGGCATGATAAAGGACCAAAATGGCAGGGACCTAACAGAGGCAGAAGAGATTAAGAAGAGATGGCAAAATTACACAGAAGAACTATACAAGAATGAGCTTAACCATGTCCCTGATAACCATGATGGGGTGGCCACTGATCTCTAGCCAGACATCCTAGAATGTGAAGTCAAATGGGCCTTAGGAAATCTGAGCAACAACAAAACTAGTGGAGGTGACAGTATTCCAGCTGAGCTATTCAAAATCTTAAAAGACAATGCAGTAAAAGTGCTACACTCAATTTGCCAGCAAATTTGGAAAACTCAACAGTGGCCACAGGATTGGAAAAGGTCAGTTTACATTCCAATTCCAAAGAAAGGCAATGCCAAAAAATGTTCAAACTATCGCACCATTGCATTCATTTCACATGCTAGTAAAGTTATGCTTAAAATCCTACAATCTGGGCTCCAGCAGTATGTGGATCGAGAACTACCAGAAGTATAGGCAGCATTTTGAAGAGGCAAAGGAACTAGAGATCAAATTGCCAACATACCCTGGATCATGGAGAAAGCTAGGGAGTTCCAGAAAAACATCTACTTCTGCTTCATTGACTATGCTAAAGCCTTTGATTGTGTGGATCACAACAAATTCTGGCAAGTTCTTAAAAGAGATGGGAGTACCAGACCATCTTATTTGTCTCTTGAGAAACCTATATGCGGCTCAAGAAGCAACAGTGAGAACTGGACTTGGAACCACTGATTGGTTCAAAATTGGGAAAGGAGTCTGGCAAGGCTGTATACTGCCACCCTGCCTATTTAACTTATATGCAGAGCACATCATGAGAAAGGCGGAACTAGATGAATCAAAAGTTGGAATTAAGATTGCTGGGAGAAATATCAACAACCTCAGATATGCAGATGATACCACTCTAATGGCAGAAAGCGAAGAGGAACTAAAGAGCCTCTTGATGCTGGTGAAGGGGAGTGCAAAAGTTGGCTTGAAACTCAATGTTAAGAAAACTAAGATCATGGCATCTGGCCCTCTCAATTCCTGGCAAATAGATGGGGAAGAAATGGAGGTAGTGACAGATTTTATTTTCCTGGGCTCCAAGATCACCGCCGATGGGGACTGCAGCCAAGAAATTAAAAGACACTTGCTCCTGGGGAGGAAAGCTATGGCAAATCTAGATAGCATTCTAAAAAGCAGAGACATCACCCTGCCAACAAAAGTGCATATAGTCAAGGCTATGGTTTTCCCAGTTGCAATGTATGGCTGTGAAAGTTGGACCATAAGAAAGGCTGAGCGTCAAAGAATTGAGGCATTTGAACTAAGGTGCTGGAGAAGACTCCTGTGAGTCCCTTGGACTGCAAGGCGATCAAACCAGTCAGTCCTAGAGGAGATCAACCCTGACTGCTCTTTAGAAGGCCAGATCCTGAAGATGAAACTCAAATACTTTGGCCACCTAATGAGAAGGAAGGACTCACTGGAGAAGAACCTAATGCTGGGAAAGATTGAGGGCAAAAGAAGAAAGGGATGACAGAGAATGAGGTGGCTGGATGGAGTCACTGAAGCAGTAGGTATGAGCTTAAATAAACTCCAGAGGATGGTAGAGGACAGGAAGGCCTGGAGGAACATTGTCCATGGGGTTGCGATGGGTCGGACACAACTTTGCAACTAACAACAACATGTTTTACAAGCAGAAAGTACAGTTTAGACAACGAAAGTAGGATATCTATAGCACTTTCCAAAATATTAATTTTCTCAATCAATACAAGCAAAGTACCCCAGATTCTCCAGTGACATAGATCAGAAAAATCAAATTAAATGGTAGCTACTTAGTCATTCTGCTGATCAAAGGTGAATAATCTTGATGAAGATATCAAAAGGGTAGCAGATTACCCATTTGACATAGATCCGATACCATGTGTGGCAATGTCTACCTAGTAATCATAGCAGAGTTTAATAGTTATTACGGATCTATGAATCTAATTAGGATTTTTAAAAATCTGAATAGATATGAAGAAAGGGGACGTTCACTGCTTCCTTTTTTAGTAGTGAGAAAAAAGATACTACAATTTCAGGATTATTCCAGCTTTGGAGTTTTGAGGGAATAATGAAACATATTCCAACTGTTACAAATTTGTGTTTACTTACTGTTACTGCCCTGTTTCCCCCAAATTAGACATCTCCTGATAATAAGCCCAATCTGGCTTTTGAGTGCATGGCAATAAGGCCAAGTGCTTATTTCAGGGTTCAAAAAAATATAAAACAGGGTCTTATTTTCAAGCAAACACGGTACCAAAACATATATTTTATTTATTAGACTTTTATCCCACCTTTATTACTTTTATAAGTAACTCAAAGCAGCGAACACACATAATATTTCTTCCTCCTATTTTTCCCACAATAACAAACCTGTGAAGTAAGTTGGACTGAGAGAGTGACCAGCCCAAAATCATCCAGCCAGTTTTCATGCCTAAAACAGGATAGAATTCAGAGTCTCCTGGTTTTTAGGCCAGCACCCTAAATACTGCATCAAACTGAATAGAGAAGTACCTTCTCCATGTTTGTCAGTATACTGGAATGCTTGTATTAGACGAAGGGTTTCATCTACTGATCTGCCAACAGGAAGATCATTCATTGTTATTTGTCGAAGAATTTTCTTGTCATCAATAATAAACAGACCTCTGTGAAAAGATGACAAAAATGAACAAGAAAAAAATTCATTTTTGAAAATAGTGAAAGATGTATCTGCTGCAACCCTTTTTTATACCATATACTAGAACAAAATAATTTAAAATCCTCCAAATACTTCGTATTATGTTTAATTCCACCATCATTTGAATACATAGAACTTGGATTACTAAAACAATTTTGGTAATTATTAACCTAATAAATAAGGGTTGCACCACGTAAGATATAATAACAAATATTTGATTAAAAATGTTGAGCCATTCTGTATTTCATTTGTCACTGCTGCAATACTTGTATAAAAAAATCCAAAATAGTTAATATTATACCTAAGAGCATGTCCTTGGTCCTCTAGATAAACGCCATAGTCTTTTGAAATCTGGTGTGTCAAATCAGAAAGAAGAGGTATCTTCACTGGTCCAAGTCCTCCTTGTTTTCGAGGTGTATTTATCCTATTGCAATAAAAAGTAGCCAAATATTCTATTAAAGCATTATTTTATACTTTACACTAATCTTGAATAGATAATTATTGGTGTCATAAATAAACATGTTCCCAAAGCATATTTAATCATAAAAATGAGAATTCAGTTCCATTGCATAAAATTAAGCGAAAAAATTCTTAATGGAAGAGTAAGGCAGCCCTGTGTTTCTCACCCTTGTTGAGATACCTCAATAATGTTATTTTAGTGACTCATACATACAATTAATTCAGATAAAATTTATGGCATAAGGATTATAAATTGAAATGCTATTGATTTTATACTAAAATTTTCAGGTATCACATTTGTTTGAATTTTACAGGACTGTAAAACTGAATGGTTCACTACCAATAATTTGCATAAGTAAAAAGATAGGGAAAAGAACATACCAGGCTAAATGAGTGAACTGTGAATCTACTGAGCAAGCTACCACTTCAGCATCAATTGCTCTGAATTCTTCAATTCTGTCACTAAATGCTATTATTTCCGTTGGACACACAAATGTACTGAAGAGAGATTAAAATTAGATATTTTAAAAACTGAAATAATAGTTTAAATGCTATATTACTAATGCAAGAATATATTTTCCATACTGTTTAAGAAAATTTATTGAACAGTAACCTTATTATATTGGGTACCTAATACCCTTACAGTGCCAATATAACTGTGTATTTTATGACATTAAGATATTAATAAGCATTTATTTGGTAGCACAAATAAATCAATTTCACATTTTCAACTTTTTTCAATATAATTTAGTAAACTTCTGCAATTTTACAGTTGCAAGATAAGTAAAATGTTTGTGTATATTCTAAAATTTGTATCACAAATTTATATCTTCCATTCATTATCAATTGTGCTTAAGATAGTCAGCAATTATAAAATAAAGTCTTTAAAGCTGCCTATTTTCAGTACTGTACATCCCTTCTCCCATTTGAATGTTTTCAGACATTAAACGTGGTGGTGCAGTAGTTAGAAGGTGGTACTGTAGGGTAGCTCACAGCCACTCCAAAAGTTTGATTCTGACTGGCTCAAGGTTGACTCAGCCTTCCATCCTTCTGAGGTTGGTAAACGAGGACCCAGATTGTTGGGGACAATATGCTGACTCTTTAAACTGCTTAGAGTGAGCTGTAAAGCACTGTGAAGTAGTATATAAGTCTAAATGCTATTGCTATTCAACATGGGAAAAAATCCCTTAATTCCTTTCATTTATTTTTTTTCTCTATGTATGGAAATATCTATTAAATATTTTTGCTCAATAAACATTGCAAAAACACATATGTACTAACACATTTGCTTACAAATCAAGAGGATAAAAGAAGAAAATAACATATTTTCCTTCAAAATCTGCTAATTTCAGTTCTTTAAACTCTCCATTGATGACAGCTGTTCCCTCCCAGTCAGGTGCTGGTTTAGAAACTAAAACAACAACAAACAAAATATGAAAACAATTAAAATCAACATTTTGATTTTATTTCAAGTAAATAGTAATAAATAAATAAATAAATAAATAGTGGTTTCAAAGTAAATGGGTAATATTTTCATTGTAAATGAAAAGTGCAATTTTGTTTCAAAAACTGAGTATTTAGTAGGCAAATTATTAAACATTTAATTTTTGTTTTTATTATTTACTGTAGCAACATATAGTCTTAGGAATTGTTAAACTACTAAAATAAATCCATGAATTATCAGTTTTTAAAACTGATATATGTAGAAATGCCATCCCAAGTATTTAATGATTGAATTAATGCTTTTATTATTGGGAATAATGGCTAAGCTTTGTTCTGTGAGGCATTATTTGAAATGTATAAAATAAGTTAAATTATTTTAAAAACACTTTAATTTTTTTTTAAAATATCACAGTAAAGGTTAAGCTATGTAAAAGTATTTGCCTATTAAAAGTATTACAGACATTTATTATAAAGCACTGAGTGTCTTCGATAGCTGGCAATTTTTAAAGTCTAAAATGAAATATAAGCTATTTGTGTAATAAGACTGTGGGTATTGCCATTTTTATTAAGGCAATGAATAGAAATGGATTATGTTGACAGTATATTATATGCTACAAAAAAGGTAAATGTTGGTGTTCATTGTGATAAAATATGCTGACAAATTTTTGCAAAATATTATTTTCACATGATTCAGTGTACTGTATATTTATCTATATATTTATATAATATATATATATACACACATATGCATATAAATTAGATAAATTTAATATATACACAGAGTATGTAAAATTACATAGAAGCAAGTACCTAATGCCACTGAAACCAAATTCAGATTTAAGATTAACAAATAGAGACTGAATCACAATTCAAGTTAGAAAAGAAAAATTAAATTCTTAAGTGAACAATTTTATACCTATCTACATTCTTTTATACTGACCTTTATACTCTCAGTATATAATACTGTAAATTAGAAAGACAATGGAGGATGTTATTGGAACATGCTTGTAACAGAATATGTATACAGTATGGATATTTTAAAATTATTTCTCAAGAACTCTGTAATGGATTAATAATAAATTTTAATCTATAAAAATAGTCTAAATATTTGCCTATAATCTAATGAGAGATGCATCAAAGAAATAAGGGGGGTAGCAGTTTTGCAAATAATTCTAGTAAAACTTACAAAGAAAGTCAAGTAGGTGTATGTCAGATTGAAAAAATAGGTTTTGTCTGTTGTGTCATTTATTTAATTTATTATGAACTGCTAATGTAATTCATCCTTGGAATTTCCCAAGAAATATTAGAAATTTTTAGAAATATATTAAGTGTAGTAATATTTTTCTACCATTTCAGAACTAGGCCCCAAACAAGTCTTTCTAAAAGAATGATTTTGATTCTCCTGATTCTTTGTATGGCTCATTACACCAGAAGCTTTCCTGACGTGTCCTTTGTCTAAGTTTTATTTAGCAGATATTTGGAACAATATACAATATTTGTGATTGCTGTTCAATTTAACCCATTTCTTCTGTGCTCATAGTTGCTACTGAAAAGTTCACATTTCAATCCTTTTCTGAGTTTTTGAAGAAAGGCTTATTAACTCCATACTGTTGTTATTAAGACATCATATATGACAAGTGAGCAAGACTGGCGGTGACCACTCTTTTCCTGAAGGAATAGTGGCATCACAATACATATCTTTGAAGCTCTACCACGGGCCTTTGTGTTACCATGCAATATATCAGCTTTCTGCCTAATAGCACTCCAGATGTGTTGGAGTTCCCACGGCCTCCCTCCCTAAGCGTAAACCATTCTTGGGGCCTGATTGGGGAAGACCAAATGCTCTTAAGGACAATAAGATCAGGCGCTGTACGAGAAGGATGGCCTTTCAAATAGGGTCTTTGTGGACAAAGGCAGGAAGCGCAGCTTGCAATTAGGAAGGGTACAACTAAGGTTTCGCGTCTTCCCCTCACTCAAGAACTGAAAAGACAAGGCAGAGGCTGGCTCGGGCAGCTCCGCCTCGCCCCGTCCCCCTCTCCCGGCCATATGGCGCGGCGGCCTTTTTGTGCACTTACTCTTGGCCTTACTGAGGTGGAGTGAGTGGTCTTTGACGGGCACCCGCGATGCCTCGCCAGGATACACCTCGCCCCCGGCATAGTAGTGGCACTTCTCGTCGCCGTAGCCGAAGCTCTGGGCAGCCTCAGCGGCCCCCGCCTCCTTGGACATCGTGGCTGCCAACATCAGCAAAATCATGGAGCAGAGTGCTAACGGTTCTGACACGGGTTTCAACCGCCGACGCCTCCCGCTCAGCCTCGCTGCCTCCTGACTTTCGCTCGGAGGCCCGCGCGCCAGCCTTCCGCTCTCCATAGCCGCACGTCTCGCTGGCCCAGCTGGCAGAACAAAGGGGAAGGCACGGCAGGGCAAGGCAGGCCTGGAGGAGGAAGAACCAATCAACCGAGCTGCTTTTTGGGGCGGGGCCGACGGCCGTCCCACTGTGGAGACGCGCAAGTACGGCAACTGCTGCGCTTTCACTCTTCGTTTCGCAGAGACGCACAGCTGGCTGTGGCTGTTTTGTGGGGACCCTGGGGAGACGTTGATTGAGAAGCCTTCTTCGTTCTCTTATAGTAATTGTTCAGGAGTTTAAAGGCGGTTCTTCTAAAACTACTGAAGGAAGCCCCCCTCTCCCCAGGTAAAAAAAGATACCATGAGGCAGAAAATAATTAAAACACAATACAACTTAATCAAATACAAATGATTAAATCACAACAGTTTAAATCCTTTCAAGCTAAAATACTAGCCTTGTTTAACTCATTTCCAGAACTGGCAGCCTCAGGGAAACACTTGAACTAATCAGGGAAACACTTGAGACTAACAAACCACAGAAATATAGCAACAATGTAGCCAGACATAACACAGGGGCTGACAGTAACAAAGTAGCGATATCTTGTTAAACCAATTACCATCTTTTGTTAAATAAACAAGGCGCAGGAACTAATCAAATTTCCCAACTACATTTCTTTTCAACAGAGATAAACCGGTTTTTCCTTCCAAATAAAGCCAAACTAAGGAAATTATCCCATCAATAGAAATAGAATTAAAACATCACCAAATACAGGATTTAATTATCAAAGGCATGTGTTAAACTAAAAGACTCAGAAAGAATATATAAACTCATGTTTGGATGTCAATCAGTTCAGCTAGCCAAGAAACTTTGCTGACTGTCATTCGTCTTGGTTTCTTGCCATTAAAAGACTTTTTTCCAGCAGCTCTGCTTCGCTATTTATTTATTCTTCAAAGTGTTGTTTCCTGACTGGAAGAATCCTCATTGGGAGGCATTTTCCTCCCAACACTACATTACTACACTAAAGGCGAATTCTGTGCCTTTAAATAGATTTAAAAGCCGATATATCAGCGCTATTGATTTGAAAGGACGTAGTGACACAAATCAATCTAACCTTTGCTATTTGCTTCTGTTAAGTATTGCTTGTGCTATTTTGCAACAGTTAGGAATTATTTGTTAGGAATTCTGTAAAAGAATTGTATCATTTGCTATCAGGTTTCTCACTTCTGCTACTTGCTTCAGAGCTAGGTACATCCTTGGATACAGATCAACAAAAAGGTTCCCAGGAACATCCTGCTCCATAGAAATGGGGCCAGAGAAGGGGGCTGCCTAGGAGCACAAACACACAAGGCTACAAGGGATGCTCTGTAAGATAACAAAGCATAGAATGAGCATGGACAAAGAACGCTCCATGGATAAGGGGCATGGGCAGGACATTGCCCACATTGAGTAATGAACGTTTGTCTCTTATTGGCTAAATGAATGTATAAGATCCTAGACATGTTTTCCTAGATGTGGCTTTTCTCCTTCCATGTTTGTTGTCTATATGCATATGGAATAAGTTTATCCAGCTCTTCTTTGTATAAATTTTTATTGTTTTCCAAGCCTCTTCTTGAGTCTCACTATCTTTGGCACCTCAGTGACTCAGGTAAACTCTGGAAATTTACAGATTATATGCCATCAAATCTTTTAGCCAGTGGTGGGATTCAGCCAGTTTGCACCAGTTCGATAGAACTGATACCTATTTTTTTGCTGAGTTCAGCGAATCGGTTAGACATGTTCCAGAAAAATCTGTGTTTTCCAGAACATGTCTGGTTTTCGTTCAACTTCCTTCCAGACGGGGAAAAATAAATCCCTCCCCAAAAGTCCAAGAGAGGAGCGATGGAAATCAGACAGAGACGTGGCACCTTCAATCATATCACTCAGTTCAAAACTGTCTTACTTTACAGCAGAGAATGGGAGTGGGGCGAGGTCTGCACATAAGGCAGCAGCCCAGGGCCAAAGCACCAGTGGAGCATCAGAAGATTGGGGAGGATGCTGAAGTGAGCGGGCTTCCTGCCTGCAGCACCCATGCTGGCTGTCCCTTCCTGGCCAGAGCTGGAATGCTGCCAAGTTTAAGTGCCAGTAGATGCTGGCCTTCCCTCCGGCGGGCCTGGGAAGCTCCTTGAGACAGATGGACCCATTTCAGCACCTGGCACCCAGATGTCCTTGCCTCCTCCAAGTATTTTTTTGCTAACCTGATTTCCAGGTCTCTCGCGTTTCTCCATCACGTTTCTCGCCATTGCGTGCGGGGAAAGAAAAATTTGTGGGGCTTTTAAAAAAAAGTTCAATCAATCAATTCCAACTTCGCAAGATTTTTTTTCACGAGAAGTTGGAATTGATTGACTGAAAATTTTTTTTTAGTCCCAGAAACTTTTCTTTCCCTGCACATGATGGCAAGAAATGTGATGGAGAAACATAATGGACCTGGAAATCAGTTTAGCAAAGAAATGCTTGGGGGAACCGAGGGCATCTGGGCAGTGATGGGTGGGGCAAGCATGGCACTGTGCTGCAATGGAGAAAACAGGAAATGGAACGGCTGGCGCGAAGGAAGGAAGAGAAGCAGGGAGAAGAAAGGGAAAGTGGCCTCCTCCTTCCCTTGCATCGGCCACTCCATTTCCCATTTCTCCATTGTAGCACAATGCCCAGGATTCACTTTGACAGCGGGATGGTGGTGGTGGTGGTGATGGTGTAATTTAATAACCGGTTCACCCAGGGTCAGATTGGCCATTGTGGGAGATTCATCCTGCATGTGTGGTGGAGCTGGAGGATGGGGATGGGCCACTCCTCCCACAACAGCCAACCTGACTGTGGGCCAACCAGTTGTTAAATTATTTGAATCCTACCACTGCTTTTAGCAATCACATAGGTAGATTTTCTCTGTGGCAATGTAACACTAAGGTAGTTCTGTAGACCACTGCTTTTCAACCTTTTCACAGATTGTACCACTTTTAGGGCATGACAATATTCGAGTACCACCTGTGGGAAGCCCCCCCCCACCTCCTAGAAGAATGAAATATTTTGGGGAATATTAAAAGAGGAAGAATATTATATTTCCCCATGTGGGATTCGTCTTATTTTGAAATAAACAATCACCAGCCAAAACTTCCAAGAGAAAACAATGGTAATTTCATTTACTGCTTTGCAAATGCAGGTACACTGGATGCACCATAAATCATCAATATGTTTGCCTTATATTCTCTTTTGCCGTTACAAATTTACCTCCCACCTTTTCTTCATTGGCTTAGCAGTCATGCTGTCACCACCTATCCAAAGTGTCTAAAATGAATACATTATCTCCTCCCCTAATTACCGTATATACTCAAATATAAGTCAACCCAAATATAAGCCGAGGCACCCAATTTTACCACAAAAACTGGGAAAACTCATTGACTCGAATATAAGCCGGGGGTGGGAAATGCAGCGGCTACTGGTAAATTTCAAAATAAAAATAGATAGCAATAAAATTACATTAATTGAGGCATCAGTAGGTTAAATGTTTTTAAATATTGATTTCAAAGAAAAACAGTAAACTAGCTCTGTAAGTGGAAAAGAGGATCAACAAAAACAAAAATCTTGTCACCATGGTGAAGAGAAGCAGTTGTGAAATGAGTGACATGGTTGTTGAGAATGCTACAATGGGCATAAATGATGACCAGTCATAAGTGCGAAGACCGGTCAAAAGTGTGAGGACCTGACCTGTCAGAAATCACTTTTTCAGCCCTCTTTTGTGCATATGGACAACTCAGAGGGCTGAAAAAGTAATTTTTGACCGGTCCTCACACTTGTGACCAGTCCTCGAACTTACGACTGTCCTCATATTTTATGTTTTTGCCCTATCTTGTCACCAGTTCTCTCTCCCCCTCTCTTTCTCATTCTTTCTCTCTCCCCCTCTTTCTCTCTCCCCCACTTTCTCATTCTCTTTCTCCCCCCTTTCTCTCTCTCTCCCCCACTCTCTCTCATTCTCTCTCCCCCTCTTTCTCTGTCTCTCTCCCACTCTCTCTCTCATTCTCTTTCTCTCTCCCTCTCTTTCTCTCTCTCTCCACTCTTTCTCTCTCATTCTGATTCTCTCATTCTGATTCTCTCTCTCTCTGATTCTCTTTCATTTTCTCTCTCTCTCTCTCTCTCATTCTCTCATTCTCTCTTTTATTCTCTGTCTCTCATTCTCTCTCACTCTCTCTCTGATTCTCTCTGTCTCTTTCTCTCATTCTCTCTTTCATTCTGTCTTTCTCTCCTTTTCATTCTTTGTCTCTTTCTCTCTCTGTCTCATTCTGATTCTCTCTCTTTCTCTCTCTCATTCTCTCTTTCATTCTTTGTCTCTTTCTCTGTCTCAGCCCTCACCATCTGGAATGAATGGTGCTATTGTGGCAGAGGGGAGGGGGCGGCAGAAGCGGGAAGAAGTGGCGTTTGCGATGGCTGGAAGCTGCGGGAGCAGCAACAGCATTCCGCCTCGGTATATTTGTGCCAGCCAGTGGCGCAAGGCAGCCCTCCTCTCCTGCTTGCGACTCGGAGTGGTAAATGGTGACTGGTCTGGGAGCAGCTGGATTTTCTCTCCATTGCGGACGCCAGTCAAAAAATAAAAAAAAGATGTTCATAGTCTTTGAATAACAGAAAACAACTCACTTTATTTTATTTTTTTTAAAAAGGTAATTTACTTAATATAGTAGCATATGGGAAAAGTCAAAGGAGTGTGGATTTATTGAACTGCACAATATCAGCTTGAGTTACTATGCTAAAAATAGCAAAGATGGCCAGACAAAAGTGCATATAATTAAATAAAAAAAAGAAACATACCATGATTTTAGATGTTAGCAGGTTCCCTTAAGCTTTCTAAAATAAATGACTTGTAATCAAAAGCAAATTCATGAAATATCTTAGATTGATGTTATTCAAATATCAGTGAATTATTTTAACCATTTAGTTGTGTCCAACTCTTGATGATTTTATAGGCAAGTGCTCTCCATGCTATCCTGTCAAGCACAGCTTCTTTGCTGGAAGTTCATCTTTGTATCAATTTTGATGTTATGAAGCCAGTGTGTTTTTTGTTTGCCCCTTCTTGTTCCACCAGCCATTCCTAGCATCATTGACTTCTCCAATGAATTTGAACATATGACATGGCCAGAGTAAATCAGTCATAGTCTTGTGATTTTGGCTCCTAATGATGTGTCTGGTTTTATACAACTCAGCACCTCTCTGTTGGTTACTCTGGCTGTCCATAATATACACAATATTTTTGTATATATTGTACACACAATAATTTATGGCAGCACCACAATTTCAAGGTATCTATTCTTCTTTGAGCAGGCATTCTTAGTGTCCAACTCTCACATGTATGTATCATTATAGGGAAGATTATTGCTCTAACTAGCCAGCTTTTTGTATTTATATCAATATCTCTGCTTTTCCAGATCTTATTCATGTTAACAATTGCAGTGTGGCCTAATGTTATCCTGTGTTTGATTTCAGGAGTAGAACTGCCATTGTGAACAATTTTTGATCCAAGAAGATAAACTCTTGAACTAATTCAATTTCTTCTCATTGATTTTAAACATCTAATGTTCATCTGCAATTGTTGTCAGTATCTTTGTTTTCCTGATGTTAAGACTCAATCCTACTTTTTCACTTTCAGCCTTGATTATCCAGAACATCCCCCCCCCGATCTTTCTTATTTTCAGTCAATAGTGTATTATCTGTGTACCTCAAATTATGTATGGTTCTTTCCCCAAATCTTCACTCCAATATCAGGCAGTTCCAGATCTGATTTTTGAATGAATCAGTGAATTGGGTACACAGGATTTGTAATATCTTGTATCATATGGGCTACATGTGAGGATTCTTTATTTGCCTAACACCTGGATAAACCTAACTAATCATTTCTGTTTTCTTCCTCCCCCTCCTTTCTTGTCTCTTCCAGGTGGAGTTCTCTTTCTCCTGGGGGGGGGGGGCGGGCAGCATGTCAGGTCCCATAGATCCCTATCGGAATGCTGCCATTCCTGCAGGGAGGGCCTGGATCCCAGTTTACAAACTTTCCTTGTCTCTGGTCTTTCTTTTACTTTGATGTACCTTCCTAGGAATGGGAGCGGGGAGGGAACAGCCTGTTTTGTCTCAACACAAAGGAATGAGCATCTATTTTGTCTCAGTTCCAAGGGAATGAGCAAACCATGCCTGAGAACAGCTTCTTATCACTGTCTCAGCTTGAGGTTCTCACAACAATTTTGCACCTGTAGATTGGCTTGCCTTCAGACTGGACAGAGGGGAGGGGTTTCTATAACTCAACAGTTTTGAGCGAAAATTTCAGATGCTGCCTTGCTTTTCTTGCTATCACTATCTCCCAATAAAATTTCCTTTTGAAATGATGCTGGTTTCAAGAGTTCTGCTTTCTTGAGAAGAGAGAGTTGCTGCACCACAGCAACCAGGCAACTCTGCATGCAGACCAAGATAAGAAAATTGGAGTAGATAGGAGTGGCACTCTTAAAACCTAGTGAAGAAACAGCCGGTCTTTAAGAGTGCTGGCGGCTGCGAGAGTGGGAAGCAAAATGTTAAAAATGACAGTTTCATACCAGAAATGTGAGGAATCCCAGAAAGAGGTGAGGAGGTTTTGGCGAGAGGCGGCGTGAAATTGGTAAGGCAAATAGGAGGAAAGACACAAAGTGTCGAGAAGGCAGCCACTAAAAGAGAGCAAAGCCGAGATTTGGGAAATAGTATGGATTAAGAAAAGCGTGAAGAAGGGGAGAGTCCAAATAGAGGAGTTGATAAAATAGAAAAGATTAAGAACAGATTAAAGAGATTGTGAACGGGAGAGTAGACGGAAGATGGCATTGGGGATGTAATGATTGAATGAAAAATGGTGACTGGAGGATTTTGAGAAACGGACGTGGAGGATTATAAAAATTTGAAGGGATAATTGGACAGTGGAGAATTTAGCATTAATTAATGGAACTGAATTTCGAGGAAGGAATAGATAACTACAATTAATATATTACTGACACAAAGAAGGGGACGGTGTTTATTGAATACTTTGGAGACATTGAATATATTGGAAAGAAGACAAGAAGAGGTGCCATCTGGTGGAGTTGTGGATATACTGAAGGCAAGGAAAATCTGGAGAGAAGGCTGATGTAAGATTGCAACAGACAGGCACAAGTGGACAATAAGTGACAAGAAGAAAAGTGATTATAGATATTGATTTAAATGAAATGGTTTGAATGAATTGAATTAAGGTATAGAGATATGACTGAATAAGTGAACTGATGGGAAAATAATATTATTGTATTGTAAAGAAATATACTCATTTAAATAAGAGTGATAATAGATATTTAGAAAATTGCATATTTATAAATATTGCGATTAGAGTTATAAAAGTGATAAGAATATTATAAAATGTATATAAGTATGAGAGAGAAAACAGGAAAATATTGCTGTTAAAATATAGTAAAGGCAAACTTCAGCTTGAACTCAAATCCTAATACTGGTATATTGATATATGTTAATGTGGAAAAATATTGTACAGGCAATAAAGATGTCAAGCACAGCGACAATAACTAAAACAGGCAAAAAAGCAGCCACAAACATTACATCAACAGACTCTCCCGCAAGCCAAAGATTGATAGTGACCATGATAGGGAAAGAAAAAACAGAACAGGCAATGAGCTCACAAAGTATGCAGATAGCATTACAATTGATACAGGAAACAATGATGAAGACCCAGGAGGCTATAGCAGATAACCACGAGGAGACGAGAGTACACCACAAAGAAATTAAAGATGAAATTGGGGAAATGAAAAGTGAGATAAAAAACATGAATGATAAGATAGGGAACATAAAACAAACAATGGTAGAAAATGAACAGAGAATTCAAAAAGTGGAAACAAAAATTGACCAGATTGATAACCAAATAGAAATGTGGGAACAGAAATCTATGCAAATAAATAGAGAGCTGGCTGAATCTATCGTATTTTTGGAAATGGAGAAAGCTTCTTATTTCCTTAGATTTCAAAATATTGTTGAAGAGAAAGAAGAGGATTTAGGAGAGAAAATGGCAGAAATCGTGACGGAGATATTAGGAAAAGATAAACAGGAAATAAGATGAGACATTGATGAAATTTATCAAGTATACACAAACTACTCACGAAGGCATAGGTTGGCGAGGGAGGTACACATTAAATTCATGAAATGAACAATAAGAGACGAGGTGTATAAGAGGAAAAGAGAGGAAATGTTAACTTATAGAAACAAAGAAATCATAGTATTGAAACAGGTACCATGAAGAATAAGAGATCAAAGACGCCAATATCAATTTTTATCAACTCAACTAATTAAATTTAAAGTAATGTATCAATGGTTAATACCTGAGAGTTTACTTGTGACATGGCAAGAGAAAAAGTATGGGATTGATACACTGGAGAAAGCAAAGGAATTTTATGAACACCATTTCGTGCAGGAGGGTGACCAAGGGAGCAGGGAAGAATTAGAGACTAGAAGTCAGGAGGAAGAGAAATTGGAAGAAATAGAAACAGAGAAAGACTTACAAAAGAAACAAGAAAAAGAAAGGGTAGAAAGAGAAGGAGCAAAAGGAAGGGTAGTAAGAGAGACTAGAAACACAAAAAGACAGATCAAGTAGAAGATGGGAGAAGCAATTAAGCTTTTCTCGGTAAATATATTTTTTTTATTAAAAAGTTTTAGAAAGTTTTACAAATGTTTTCCCATCCCACCTCCGTCCTCCCTCCCCAACCCTCCCCCCTACTTTCCAGAGCAAAATACAGAGTACAGCATTTAGTAATCAGATGCTAACATATGCTAACTAATTATAGACTCCTATCTCCCTCTTGTACATTAACTCCCCTTTTACATGACTAAATTCAAATACTTTTCTAAAATCTCTTTATTCATTCATAAGCTATTTGAAACTTTTTAATCCAATATTTGCTTTGAATATAATCAATCCATCTCCTCCATTCCAAAATATATCTTTCATTTGAGTGGTCCTTCAAATATGCTGAAATTTTAGCCATCTCTGCTAAATTTGCTACTTTAAGTGTCCATTCTTGAATAGTAGGCAAGACTTCCTTCTTCCAGTACTGCGTCACCAAAAGTCTTGCTGTTATTAGATTTAAAATCAGGTTAATCTCTATAACTGTGCAATCTGTAATTATACCCAACAAGAACAACTGTGGAGTAAACTTTATCCTCTTTTTAAGAATGTTTTGCACGATCCACCATATTTTTATCCAAAATGCTTTGACTTTTTTGCATGTCCACCATATATGGTAATACATGGCATCATCACTCTCACATCTCCAACACTTGGGTTGCAAACGTGGATACATACCAGCTAATTTTTTAGGATCTAGATGCCATCTAGAAAACATTTTGTAAAAATTTTCTCTCAAATTTTGGGCTTGCGTAAATTTTACATTTCTAACCCATATTTTTTCCCACGTTTCCATCATTACTGGTTCCTCAATATTTTGCGCCCATTTTATCATATACTCTTTAACTAACTCCATTTCGAAATCTATTTCTATCAATGTATTATACAACCTTTTTATATGCATTTGACTCTGGTCTCTGATTCGTTTTAACAAGTTTTCCTCATTTTGTGTGATACCAATTTTCTGATCCTCTTTCCATCTAGCTTGTAACTGTCCATATTGAAACCAAGTTTGAATTATCCTTTCTTCTTTTAATACATTCAAAGACTTTAACTGTAATGTACTTCTTTCCATATTAAGAAGCTCTTTATATGTAATTACATCTTGTTTTTGTTCTACACTTATGTTCTCTATCGCATGTCTGGATACTGCCCATATAGGTATCTTATCTTTTAATTTATATTGATACTTTTTCCAGACACGCAAGAAAGCATTCCTTAATATATGGCTTTTAAAAGTCTTGTCCACCTTCTTGTCATGTAATAAGTAGGTGTGCCACCCGTATATCAAGTCATATCCCTCAATATTCAAAATTTTTTCTTCTGTTAAATTGATCCAATCACTGATTGCTGATAGGGCAGCTGCTTCATAATATAGTCTTAAATTGAGCCTTGGGTGGCACAGCGGACTAAACTGCTGCTGTTAAAGTAGCACTTAGCTGCCAGCTGCCTGCAATTACTGCGAGTTCAATTCTCACCAGGCTCAAGGTTGACTCAGCCTTCCATCCTTTCGAGGTAGGTAAAGTGAGGACCCAATTTATGGGGGCAATAAGCTGACTTTGTATAAAATAGAACACCGCTGGGGGTGGGGGGGCAAAAAGCCCTACTAAGCAGGTATATACAAAAGTATGAAGGCTATTGCTTAATGCATTGTAAGCCGCCCTGAGTCTCCAGAGAAGGGTGGCATATATAAATCGAACTAATAAATAAATAAATAAATAAATTTTGTGACCTCCTCTTTCACGTATATCTTGCATTGTTTTTAATTTTATTTTCGATCTTTTCCCTACCCAAACAAAGTTATTAATACCCTTCTGCCATTCCCCTAAATTTGCATCCTTTTTGAGTATTGGTACCATTTGAAAAAGAAATAAAAACTTAGGCAAAACATTCATTTTTACTACTGCTATTCTTCCCAACAAAGACAATTGTAATTTTTTCCAGTTGTCCATCTTTTTCTGTATTTTATGCCATAACGGTTCATAATTATACTTATATAATTTCACATTTGAAGTTGTAATATAAACCCCTAAGTATTTAACCTTTTTTACTATTTCAAATCCTGTTACTCTTTCTAGTTCTTCTTTTTGATTTATAGTCATATTTTTAGTTATTATCTTTGTTTTCCCTGTATTTATTTTAAATCCAGATACTTGACCATATTGATTATATCCATTAAACCTATAGCTGATTACACAGGTTGGGTTAAAGTTACAACCAAGTCATCTGCAAATGCTCATAATCTGTAATCATGATGCCTAATTTTAATTCCCTTTATTTTATCTGACTCGCGTATTTTGTTCAGCAAAATTTCCAAAGTCAAAATAAACAATAATGGGGACAGGGGACACCCCTGTCTTGTTCCTTTTTCAATTTTAAAGGTTTCTGTTAAGCTACCATTAATTATTATTTTTGCTGTTTGTTTCTGATATATTGCCTTAATAGATTGTGTAAAATACTCTCCAAACTGCATCTTTTGTATTATTTTCAGTAAAAGATGCCAATTCAATCGATCAAATGCTTTCTCCGCATCCAAAAATATAAGCACTGCAGGGACTTGGTTATACTTCCCCAAATACTCCAATATATTAACAATTTGCCTTACATTGCTTTTCATTTGTCTCCCATTTATAAATCCAGATTGATCATTGTGAATCATTTGTTGCATAACTAACATTAACCTATTTGCTAATATTTTAGCAAAAATCTTATAATCTGTGTTAAGTAGCGATATAGGCCTATAGTTTTTTGGCTGACTATGGTCTTGGTCCTTCTTCGGGATCAAAGAAATAAAGGCTGTTCTCCAAGATGGGGGTACATCTCCTCCAAGTTGTATTTTACTAAATAATTCCTTAAGTGGTTCCACCATTTCTAACTGCAAATTTTTATAATAAAATCAATCCATCTGTTCCGGGAGCCTTACCAACCTTTAATTGCTTAATTGCCGAGAAAATTTCCTCAGAAGTTATCGGTTGATTCAATCGTTCCCTTTGCTCATCTGTAACTATAGGAATATTCTCCTTCTGTAGATATCTATCTATATCTATACCTTGAATTTTATCGCTAGCATACATCCTCGTGTAAAATTCTAGAAATGCTTTTTAAATCATATTTTGTTGAAACACCTCTTTACCTTTATATTCTATTTTCTCTATAGTATGAGATTTTTCTTTTTTCCTTAACAAATATGCTAACCATCTACCTGGTTTATTCGCATTGCAAAAGGTATTATGTTTAGCATATTGCAAATTAGTTGCAACCTGATCTGACATCAACATATTAAACTGCCTTCTCAATAAGATAATTGCTTCTTTTATTTTCTTAACTGCTGGATTCAATATTAATGCCTGCTCTTTCTTTTTTATTTCCTCCTCTAATTCCATTCATTTTTTCCCCATCTACGTCTATACGTATTGTTCAAATATATTAAAACACCTCTAATGTATGCTTTGCTTGCATCCCAAACCATTTCCATGGATGTACCCTTATGCATATTCATAACAAAAAATTCTTTCATTAATTTTTTACATTCTTTCACATTTTCCTCATATCTAAATAGATTTTCATTTAACCGCCAAGACCTCCTGAAACCCTTTCAATGTTCCAATTCCATCCAAACCGGGCTATGATCTGTTAAAATTCTTGAGCATATCTTCATCTTCTTCACCCTAGAAAGAAAATCATTAGTAATTAATATAAAATCAATTCTAGAAAAGGATTGGTGCCTGTCAGAGAAAAATGTAAAATCTTGTTCTGCAATGTTCCGTTCTCGCCAAATATCTCTCAGCTCCATATCATCCATTATGTCAAAAAAGGATTTAGGCAATCTAGCATGCGTTTGGATGTTTTGCAAGAGCCCTTTTTTGGTATCCAATACTCCATTCCAGTCACCCAATAATATACATGATTTATAATCCCATTGTATTAATTTGGTATGCAAAAGCTTATAAAATTTTTCTTGTTGTTGATTAGGTGCATACACTCCAGTTAAAAGTGTTTTCTTCCCTTCTATTAAAACTTCGATTGCTATATATCTTCCCTGAGCATCTACTTCAATTAATTTAGCCATTAAGTCTTTCCTCAAGTATTTAACTATACCATTTTTCTTCTCTGGAGCAGATGCGACAAAATGTGTTCCCAATCTTTCATTTATCAAATATTTTTGGTCTCTTGTTCTGATATATGTTTCTTGCAAACAAATTACATCATTTTAAAATTTTAAATTCTTTTGCGGTGAATTTAAGCCATTAACATTCCAAGTTAAGAATCTAGTTGCCATTTGTGGCACCCTGAAGCTTTTGGAGCGCCAGCTGAACGTCCTCCTGGATTTTCTTCTTCGGCCTTGTTCCTCCCACTGCTTCTGTATTTGTAGTTTCTTGAATTATTATCTGGGTTTGCTGTGTCTTTAATTCTTGTTCTTTACGTTTGGCTGCCTCTCATGTTTGTCTTTGATCCTTTGGTCCTTCTATTTTTTTCAAGTGGTTCTGAAGCTTGAACAGTACCAGAAAGTTGCAGTAAATCTTCTTGAGTAATCAAGACTCCTCCTTGGGCTCGTGCCTGCATACCTTCCTTCTCCCCCTTTCTTGCCTCCTCTGCTTCTTTTCTTCTTCTAACTTATGCGGATGTTGGGCGTCCAGCCTTTAGTACCTTGATGTAAAAATCTCTTGCCTTCCAAACTGTATTAAGATGATATCTTTCTCCTGAGTGATTCACCACTAATCCAGCTGGAACCTTCCATCTGTACTGCATCTGGCGATTTCTGAGTTCTTCAACTAGAAATGTATAATCCTTTCTAGTTCTCAACATTTTGGGGGGAATTTCTTTCAATACTAAAATCTCCTCTCCTGCCACTTGGAGTTTATTTTTATAAGAAGCTTGTAAAATTTCATTTCGTGTCCTCCTTGTTGTAAAGTAGATTACAATATCTCTTGGTAGTTGTCTCTGTCTGGTGACCCATGAGTTAACACAATAAATTTTATCTATTTGCCATTCAAACTCTGCCTTTGAGTCTCCAGATAGCTGTGCAAAGACTTCTGCAAAAATCTCTCTCAAGTTCTTTTGATTGTTTTCTCAGACCTCTTACTCTCAGGGCAAACTCCATTGCTCTATATTGTATCATTGTGACTTCTGCATCTACCTTTTCCATCTTAGTTTGAACCTCTCCTGTTTTATTCTCCAAATTCACATTAGACTGATTAATTTCTTCCGCCCTTTCCTCCAATGATTCAACATGGCCTGCCAGACCCTGAAGCACCAAAACAATGTCTTCTCTTATTTCTTTATTTCGAATTTGAATTACTTCCTTAATTTCAGCCATCTCCTCAGACACATCTTTGATTTTTTCCTCAAAAACGGATGTAATTTTTCCTTCTAAAACAGAGGTTTGCACCTTTAAAGGCTCCTGAAGGGCTTCGAGTGTCAATACTTCTGTATCCCCTGGGGCAAACAAAGACTGCATTTTAGATGGTTGAGCTGGTGATCCCCCAGCACTTTTAGAAATGCCAATTTTTATTTGCTTTGAAGCCATTTTCTAATTTTCAAATTGCACTTTTTCAACAGCCAAATCAGTAAGTCCAATAAGTCCAATAAATTCCCAATCCTTGGTAAATATTATGATTTGTTAAAAGTCAATACTGTATTCTTTGGTCTTGAAATCTTAATTCTTTTAAAATAAAGTCCATTAATTTTGAACGGAGCTGTCGACGCTAACAAGCACTTTCCTCTTAACTTTCACTTTTCCACACCCCTTTAACATTCTGGTGCCATCTTCCTTTCCCTTTTTTTCCCCCTCTTAATGATCTCAGAAGGAAGTAATACTCAATCAGAGTTAAAGTTTAGTACTTGCAATTATAATCACTCCTGCCTTTGCTCTGCCTGCTTTTGAATCTGATGTTTTTTAAGAAGTTGTTTGCAGGGGTGGTTGCGGCGTCTTGTTCTGCCTAAAGCAGAAGCATCCCGGATCCAGAGCTCTGTCGGGCTTCCAGGGAGCTCTTGCCCTTCGAGCCCCAGAATTATTCCTGGGGGACTTTGGGAGCTCTACCTTTGCCCGGCTGCTCACCTTTCCCCCTTTTCCCAAGGGGAAAGTATCCAAACCGCTAGACAGTGATTTGCGCTGTCCTGGTGATTTTAACGTGATCGCGGGGCTGGCGCTCCCAAAGGAACGTCTTCCAATGCCTGCAGTGCCACCGGAAGTCCTCTCGGTAAATATTAATGGACTAAATATCCCAAAGAAAAGGGCACTAACATTTAATAAATTAAGGAAACTGGAAGCTGAAGTGATATGCCTCCAAGAGGTTCATATAGAAAAAGGATATAGAAAACTATTAGAAAATAGAAAATTAGGAATATTATACACAACTTTAGCAGATAAAAAGAAAGGAGGTATTGCCATATATGACAAGGAAAAAATAAAATCAAATTAAGGTATGCAGTTAATGAGGGTAAAATTTTGATGGTGGAATTGGAGATAGAACAGAAACAAATGCTACTCATAGTAATTTATGCACCAAATAAAAATCAACAAGAATTCTTTAAAAAGGTACATAAGAGATTACTGGATTTGGATTATGAAAGGATTTGTATGATTGGGGATTTTAATTCTGTAGTGGAAGTCGAGAGAGATTATAAAAGTATTAAAAAAATAAAAAGAAGAAAAGTGTATTACCAAGAGCCTTTTTTGATATAGTATATGAGTTCAAACTGTGAGATATATGGAGAGAGACACATAGAACACATAAACAATATACATTTTATTCATACCCACATCAATTGTGATCCAGGATCGATATAGCCTGGACAATAGCAGAAATTCAAAATGAAATAGAAGAAGTTGAAATAGGAGTAAATGATTGGGCTGATCACAATCCAATTACATTAAAATGGAAAAGCCAGAAACAAAATAATAGATGGACAATGAATAAAAATTTGTGTAAAGATAAAAAATATAGACAGATGTTAGAGAGGGAATTGAAAATATTTTTCAAATAAATAAAAAAGAAGATACTTCGATACAAAACTTGTGGGACACCACAAAAGCCTATATAAGGGGATTGACCACTGCATATAATTCTAAGAAAAATAAAGAAAAGAGAGGTAACTAGAAAACTTGTGGGAAGAATTTTAAAAAATTGAATATGAAGTACAAAAAGACCCACAAAATAAAAAGGTAAAGGAAAAATGGAACATTATGAAACATAAGATTAATTTGATAACCCAAAAAGAAAGAGCACAGAAAATTAGGATAGTGAAACAAAATTATTTTGAGAATGCAAATAAAACAGGCCGATGACTAGCATATAAATTAAGACAAGAAAAAGGAAGGAGAATAATACAACAGTTACAAGATGAAAATGGTATAATACAGTATAGGAGAGAAGAAAAAAGGAAATAATACAAAACTTCTTTGCAAAGCTTTACAAGCAGGAAGACATAGCAGACGGGAAAGTTAAACAATACATAGAAGCGGCCAAAATGAATAAAATTTCTGAAGAACAAAAAGAAATGTTAAATAGGCCAATAAAAACAAATGAATTTGAAATAGCCTTGAAAAAACAAAAGAACAATAAAGTACCAGGCCCGGATGGGATTCCGATTGAACTATATAAAAACACACAAGAGGTACTACAATGGATAATGTTGGAGACTTATAATGAGGCAATAGAAGTAGCAAAAATTCCGGCAACCTGGACAGACGCAATTATTACTCATACCCAAAGAAGGCACTGATATACAACAAATCCAAAACTATAGGCCAATTTCCTTGCTGAACACAGATTATAAAACATTTGCAATAATAATAGTAGAGAGATTAAAGTTTTTTTGGAATAATTATATACATTTGGACCAAAACGGTTTTCTGACGGGCGGCAAATTAAAAATGAGGATAGTAATGAACGTTCTTGAATATTATGAAAGCCATCCGGAAAAGCAAACTGCTCTGGTTTTCCTTGATGCCCAAAAGGCTTTTGACAATTTGAATTGGAACTTTATTACAACACAATTAAATTATATGGAATTGGGGGAAAGATGAGAAAAAATGGTGGGAAAAATATATTCCAAACAAATAGCCAGAGTAGTTATAAATGAGGGGTTGACAGAAAAAATTGATATAACAAAAGGGGTTAGGCAAGGGTGTCCTCTTTCTTGTCTTCTATTTATTTTATCACTTGAAACCCTTCTAACAAAAATCAGAGAAGATCAGGAAATAAGGGGCTTAAAAATTAGGAAGGAAGAGTCTCAATTTGCCGCTTCTCTTTCAAGTCTTTTAAAAATCTCTGAAGAATTTTAACAATTAATAGCCATGACTTGCTGAAAGGTTGGCATGCCTTTATTTGGGATGGAAAAGACGAAGTCCACAAGTATTTCCAGAGGCATCAAGTGAGGGAAGTACTATTAGAAACTTGGATGAAAATTAAAAGGAACTTTTATCCAAAAATCCCAAGATGGCTGTCGACAACAGAAGCTTTGGTCTACCCTAATTTAATTGATCTTAACAAAATAGTAACATATAAAGAACTGTTATATGGATTAGGGAATTTGAAATCTAGACAAAAATTATTGAATGAAGGAATTAAAATTGATTGGTGGCCCTATTTACAAATACAAACAAAATATAAAAAAGAATTAGAAGTATATGGATTCCAAACTGATCAACAAGAAATGGACAAAATATTAACTGGGACCAATAAGAAAATAATTACCAAAATATATAAATGCCTCCTTCAATTCAAAATGGAGGAGGAAACGTTAAAGGAAATGATGATAATTTGGGCGAAAAACTTTGGTTATAATATTGAATTAGAGTATTGGGGAAAATTATGGGGAACAAATTATACGATGACGTTGTTGGCCACCTATAAAGAAAATATTTACAAAATGTTTTATAGGTGGCATTTACCCTGGGGAGATTGACCAAGTTATCCCCCAAAAATGCACCAAATTGCTGGAAATGCAATCATCAACATGGGACATATTTCCACATGTGGTGGACATGCCCCAAAGCAAAGGCATATTGGTTAAAAATCCAAAAATGGTTAGAGGAAATGACAGGGGAAAAAATTGCTATGAAACCCGAACTATTTTTATTGGGAATTATAAAAGAGAAGATTAGGAAAGAAATGTATTACCTTATACTTCACATAATTATGGCCGCCAGAATTTCATTTGCATAAAATTGGAAACAAAGATTTGCTCCATCAAATATGATGATCATAAAAAAGGTGCTAGAATGTGCAGAAGCAGATAAGTTAACAATGGAATTGAAAAGACCGAGAGGAAACAATTTATTACGAGACATGGAATAGATGGCATAATTGGTTGGAGAAACAATCCAAAATTAATATATAAATGTATAAATATAAGAGAAGATATTATAGAGGAACAAAATAGTTATTGTGTAATAGATAGGTATAAATTGTAGTGAATATAGAAATTAGTAAGTAATATATAAAATGTATATATATGGTTAGAGATATTATCAAAGATGCCGGTATTGGAAAGCTGTAAAAATGTAACAAGGATGTTAAAGATGTAAATGCTGAATAAAAATTATTATATAAAATAAAATTTAAAAAAATTGGTAAGGAAGAATATAAGACTCAAGCATTTGTTGATGACATGGTATTTATTTTGGAAGATCCATTAGAAATGGGTTCTAAATTGATACAAAAGATAGAAGAATTTGGTGAGGTAGTGGGACTCAAAATTAATAAGGATAAATCTAAATTAATAACAAAAAATCTTACAAAGGGTCAGGTAAAGGAATTGGAGGACAAAATAAAAATGAAGACAACTAAGAAAATAAAATATCTTGGAATTTGGCTTACAGTGAAATGTTCCTCAATCAAGGAGGACAACTACGATAAATTGATACATCAAATAAAAATAGATTTAGGAAGTTGGGAAAAATTACAAATTTCATTTTTAGGGAGGACTGAAACAGTGAAAATGAATATATTGCTGAGAATTTTATTTCTGTTCCAACTGATACCATTAAAACTAGGGAAAACATTCTTTCAATAATTAAATAAATTAATTTCTAAATTTATATGGCAAGGGAAAAATCCCAGGATTAAATTAAAACTTTTGCAAGACACAAAGGATAGAGGGGGATTGGCATTACCAGAATGGGAAATTTATTACCGAGCAGCAAGTCTAGCATGGTAAAAAGATTGGATGGAGCTGAAAAATAACGGAGTGTTAACAATAGAAGGCCATGACTTGCAAGCAGAGTGGCATGCATTCCTGTGGGATGAGAAATATAAATCGCATAAATATTTTCAAACACACTTGATCAGGAATTCATTGCTACAGATTTGGAAAAGAACAAAACAAAAACACTACACTAGAATTCCAATGTGGTTATCACCAACAGAAACATTGATATACCCAAATTTACTGGAGAAAAATAAGATAATTAGATATAAGGAATTGGTAAACGATGAGGGAGATTTGACAAAACAGGAACTGGAACAAGTTATTGGTAGGGTGATGGATTGGTGGACATTTGCACAAGTTCAATCTAAATTTGTAAGAGATAAAAAGATGTATGAGATACAAAAGGAACCGCAAGAATTGGACAAAATTATTCATGGAACAGAAATAAAATTAATTAGTAATATATACAAATATCTACTGAGGTATAAAATGGTAGAAGAGGTAGTTAAGGATACCATGATTAGATGGGTGAAAAATTTTGGCTACAATATGGAATTGGAGAAATGGGAAAAATTATGGGAAATAAATGTTAAATTGACTCTATCAATGGCATTCAAGGAAAACCAGTTAAAAATGTTCTACAGATGGCATTTTACACCAGTACGGCTTGCTAAAATCGTAACAACTTTCCAAATTGTTGGAAATGTAAAAAAGTCCCCGGAACATATTACCATCTCTGGTGGACATGTCCTAAGGTGAAAAAATATTGGGCTAAAATTAGAAGTTGGATAGAAGAGATAATTGGTTACAATGTGGACTTGAAACCAGAGATGTTTTTACTGGGGATATTGAACAGAACCTACAGTAATTAAATTAGATATTTGATTTTGCATATAATTACAGTGGCAAGGATAGTCTACGCACAGTCCTGGAAAAATGAAAAGGTACCAACAGAGGAAGAAACAATTATGAAAATCCTGGACTGTGTGGAGATGGATACATTAATGAAAGAAATAAAGGTAGATACAGAATATTATCAAGTATGGATTAAGTGGTACGATTGGCTCGAGATTAGGGACAGTAAAAGTGAATAAATGATGTGACAAATGTGTAAAATACTGTAAATGAATAAAACTGGAAATAAAGGGGCGATAAAGATAAAGATAGTAAAGGATGAGAAAAATGGGAAATGTAGAAAGTAGAGAGTAAGAGGAATGAAACTGATACATAAAAAGAAACACACATTGTGTGTTTGTGTTTTGTATGTTGTGTTGTGTTGTTGTTGTAAAATTAATAACAATTTTATATATAAAAAAAGAAAATTGGACTTAAGTATTGACTTGGTGGTTGGGTCATTCTGTGAGACTCTTGAAAATGTATATATGAAATGTCCAAAAAAGTATGAAGTGCGTGTGGAGTCTGCATATGGAGTTCTGTTCTTCTGCGAGGTAAACAGCCAGAGAAAGACAAAGTGTCAGAAGGAGATGGTGGGACCGTTGGGTGCAGTGGGACTGGGGAAAGAGTGAAACAGAATGGGAAATAGAAATTCTAGGCCTAGGGAGAATAAAGGGGATGGGGAATCAAACATCCCAGGAAGCATACTTCCCAATAGTCCACTGGGGAGGATGCTGAAATACTGGAAAGGTAAAAGAAATAAAAGAATTAGTTAGAAATAATTAGGACTTAGAGAAATAAATGAAAAAGAACATGGCAGAAGGTTTTCCCCTATTTTCTCAAGACAACAGTCTTTATGGCACCCTTTAGACAAGTGCCTATGGGAGAAGGCAATGTGGGGTATGTTGAAGGCCCACCAACCACTTTTGAAATCAAGCAGTTTAAAAAAAGAATGCCTAAACTAATAGAAGAAACACCAACCAAATGGTTAAAGAGTCAACTAAAAAGATATGGACAAATGGACCCTGACAATCCAGGGCACCAGGTGATTTTGAAGTATCAATTTGTGGGAAAAGCATGGGAGGACATTAGGCATAAATTGTAGAAATTGGATGGGTGGGAGAACAAAATTATGGAGTATCTCCTCAGAGAAGTTCAAAAAGTATACTCTAAATGAGAAGAGGAGAGAGACAAGAGAAAAATCAAAATGATGACTCAATTAGGATGGGATCAATGTGCCATCTGTAAAGAAAGAGGGCACTGAAAAAATGAGTGCCCAAGAGGAAAGAGGGGAAATAACTAGCTAAATTGATGAATTTTGAGGACCAGGAGTGTCAAGGGGCACACTTGTTTCTGGTCCAGCTTTTCAAGAACCCCTGGTAAACCTTAAAGTTTTTACCCCTGGAGGAGGATATACCTCCAGGAATGCAAATTGGGGAAGAGAAGATTAAGGCTCAGGGAACTAGGAGACCTGTAGTAGGAGTACTGATATTTAAACCCACTAAGGTCCTGTCAGGCCTGCCTCTGTTCAAAACTCAAGAAAGAAAATCCCCAACTCCAATGAATTAGAGAAGAAATATTTTACCAAGTTTGAAATGGTAGCAGCAAATGCAAGGCAAGATCTGATTCAAAACGTGCGAACATTATGGATTGAAAGTCACTCCAAATTCCTCCCCACAGGATCCAGCACTGAGAGTCCAACCAACATCCAGTATGATGTTATGGGAAAGCTCCTCTGCAGGAATTTCTCACATTTGGAGTCTCAGGATGGTTAGCCTTGATGGAGTATAAACAACTCCACTCAGCAGCACCATAATTCATGAGTGCAAACCTCCCTTTCAGTTCTCATGGGACTACTACACACCAGCTCGCTTCCCCATCCCAAATGCCCATGTCCCCTCCCCATTTTTATGGCAACCAAGAGCAAGCATGCTACAGAAACCCATGCTGGAGATCTGGCTGACATTTGGCTCTCCTGCAGCAGAGGTGTTAGCCCTATTAAAGAAGAAAAAGCATAATACAAAACTAACATGGATAATACAGAATGACTCAAGATAATTAATGAATATTAAAGTTTATCAGGATATTTCTTATGAAACATCTGAAGGAGTTTGGGAACCTGAACGTTTTGAGCATTGACCCATTCAGATTGTGAAGGAGGGAAATGTTTGCAAGCTACCAAATATTGCAGTTTCTCTTTCCATTTTCTAGAATCAAGGATTTCTTTAACTTCAAAGTGTTGCTCCACTTCTATAAGAAAAACCATCTTAAAGGGCAAAAATAATTTAGGGAAATGTCAAAAAGTGGGGGACTAGGCGTTTTGGAAAGATTGCGAACTTTGTGGTCCTCATCAAATGGGATTTGGGCTGAGGGAATAAAATGCTATTGAGATTTATTTTTGGGTGCGCCTACTTTACTAGCCACCCTCTCTTGCAAGAATGTATTTTACAATATGCTTGCTGCTTCACTTAATCACTCTATCCAATTTTTGACTGGTGAGTGCATTTCTCACAATGGAAAAATAAGTTGCTATTTAATTAATAAGAGCAGAAAAATGTATATATTTGAGGGGTGTGGCCTGATGCCAGCGTAGTAACATCTCCAATATCTCGCTCCGGCATAGTAACGTGAAAGTGATGAAGAACTTGAAATAGCACGGAAGAAGTAAACTGAGAAGAAGTTTAAAAGTGAGCAGAGAGCGTTCTGATTCTAAGGACTGGTTTGGATTGTGTCTCGGTTCCCGGAAACCCTGCAAATTCTCCAGGGGGCTCAACCGCCTGGAGAGGAGTGGGGGAAGGGGATTGAGATAAATGCATAATCAGCAGTCTGAAGATACTAAAGTGGCAACAGCGATAGTTTTAAGCCAAGAGGATCAGTCTTGCGGAGTTGCGGAGCATGTAACACTTGAGGAGTAAGTAAAGCTTGGAATCGTTACAGCAAGCGCTCCAATTGTGGTTGTTAAAACGCTCGGGGGAAAGAAAGGACAGAAGGCTCAAATGAGGAACTTTTGAAACTCTGCTCAGTAAATAAAATTCCCCTGACTGGAAAAAAGTAGAATTGAAAGATTAGGTGGAAGAAGGAAAGATAAATTGTTGAATTTTTTTATTTATACAAGGATTTGTAAGTAAAAATGGCGATAAAGTTGAAAGTGAAGGCGGATGGTAGCATGCTATAATAAGCTGATTGTGATTGGATACAGGAGGAAGCTACAGGAGAGAGTGGATTCTGTTTTTTAGTGGATGCTGCCATCGGATGGTTGAACAGAAATATTACATGACTGGGGAATTAAAAATAAGATATATATATATATATATTTAATAAAAATTGTGCGTAAAAGTGGATGGAAGAGATTTGGAATCTCAGAATTTTTTTTCCCAGTATATATTTTAAGCCGTCTTAGACTTTCTATACGAAATTGATTGGAAAGCAGCACATGGTTCCTTGTTAGACCCTCTAAGCAAATAAAATTTGATTATCGACTATTGACTATTGATCATATGAGTATAAATTATTATATATTGGATAACAATTTTTTGAAAAGACTTGTGAAGAGAATATAAAGAATTTTCCAAGGATTTTTTAAAGAATTTATAGAAAGTTGTCACTGCATTTTTTTAATTTGCCAGCTGTGCTTTTTTGAACTATAACACTTACCGTAGATGCTCAGAATTGCTTATCAATATTAACTGTGCATGTCAGCATTCCTTCATCTTCTTTTCTAATCTTTCTTTTGTTCTTTTGCCAAGAGGTCTGGCAGGAACGCTGCCAAAATGTAACTAATTAGCCAGTAAGATGTTTTTTTATTTTCTTTATAATAAAATGAGTTTCTAAGAATATATCTCGGATTTATTTTGTTTATCGAGTATATTTCAAGAGAAAGGCCACGATCCACCTCTAATTAAGTGCAATTACCCCAGGAGGGGAACAGGGTTTGAATGTCACCCTGACAAAAGTAAAATAACAAGTATGGACAAATTAAAGGAGGAAGTGACACTAAGTGTTCCTAAACAGAAATCTTCAGCCCAGATGACAACTGATATGGCACAAATAGTATTGGCTCTTAATAAAATTAGTGAAAGATTAAATACAATGGATGAAGGATTAAATAAAAGAATGGAGGAGGAAAAGAAAGAAAGAACTGAACAATTGGAACAGATTAAAGCTCAGAATGTAAAAACATATAAAAAATTTATGGGTGAAATTAATGATAATTTTGCAAAATATGCAGCAGAGACAGTTATGATAAAAGATGATATTGATCAATTGCAAGTACATACTAAAAAAATGGATGGGAAAATTGGGGATCTCGTATATAAATACTGTCAACAAGATAAGAGGTTATGCCTATTGGAGGAAGAAGTAAGGAAAGCCAAACTGGTCATACGAGGAATTTCTGAACAAACTGTGGATAATATACGAAAGAGAGTACTGGACTGGCTAAATTCAATTGGAATGTATAAAATGATGATGGTGGAGGATTTAATAAGTGTCTTCAGAATTGGATTGAGACATAATAAAGGAAAGAAGAGAAATGTTCTGGTTAAATTTGCAAGTATAAATGATAAATTGAAAGTGATGTCAAAAATTAGAGAGGATGGAGACAAGATTCTTCAAATAGAAGGGGATAAGATAGAGGTTTACCAGGATATTTCTCGGGAGGAACGTATATGGAGGCACACCTTAAAACCAATTACAAAATTGCTGAGAAATAAAGGCATTAAATATAATTGGAGATTCCCACAACAATTTAAATTTTTTTATAATAGAAGAATGCATACAATTGATACTAAAATTGATCCTGTTGATTATTTGCATAAACTTGGGCTGATTGAGAAAGAAGATGATGTTATTAGTATGAAAGCTGAATTGCTTCAGATGGGTGAATATGGAATGAGGAAGGAATTAAATTTGGATGAGGAACAAGGAGCTGTAGGTGGAGAAGGCCCACAACTAAAAGTTAAACCAGAACACAAAAGAAAACCGATAAAAGAGCGGTTGGATTTTCAAAAAAAAAGTAGAGAAAATGGAGGAGAAAATGTTGGCGAAGAAAGTAAGATGGAAGATCAACTTGGTTTTGGGTCTGACTCAAGTGATGGGTCTGAGTGTGGAAAAGAAGTAATAGAGTAATAGAAAGAAAAGAAGTTTAAGAGCAATGCCTAGAGCTAGAGATGGCTGGACTGACAAACACATCCCCTCTTCCCCATTCTTGGAAGACAAGGGGGCTGGAATTAAATGAAGGCGATGGGGGAAGAAGAGAATTTTTTTTTCTTTAATTTGTTATTGGTGGTGGGTTGGGGGAAGATTCACAGTAGGGAAGAGGAGGAAGAAGTGGAAAATATTGAATATAATGATGGGTGTGATTAAAATTATGTCATGGAATGTTAAAGGCACTGGGAATCAGATTAAAAGAAAACGTTTAGAATTAAAAATGGGAAGAGAGTCACCTGATATAATCTTTTTGCAAGAGACTCATCAAAAGTCTGAGGATTCAAATAAGATGTATATAAAAGGAATACAGTTTTATGAAAAAGCATTTGGAACCTCAAAATCGAGAGGGGGTGCAACTGTAATTTCAAGTAGAGTTCAGTTTGAAAAATTAAAAAGTGTAGTGGACTCTGAAGGTAGATATTTGATAATAGTTGGTAATATTAATGAAGAAACTGTAACATTGGTTAATATTTATGCACCTAATGAAAAACAAAATGAATTTCTGATGAGAATATCAAAAATATTGCGGAAAGAAAGTATGGGCAGACTGATTGTGGCGGGTGACTTCAATCTTATTCGAAGTAAATATGATACTACTAATGTAGCTCGGTATGGTGATAATGTTCAAAAGAGTATATTAGATAATTGGATGATAGAAAACGGAATAATCGATACATGGAGGGAGATTAAAGATCAAGAAAGGGTTTATACTTTTTATTCTAAGGTATATAATACATATTCAAGGATTGATTATATTATGATGTCAAGAGATTTATTAAATAGAGTTGGAAAAGTTGATGTAGGGCTATTTAAAGAATCAGATCATGCAAATGCAATTATGGAGTTGAATGTATATATTGAGAAAAAAGAAAATAATTGGCGGTATGATGGTAAATTGTATAAAAATGAAGAAGACAAAAAAAGAATGATTGAAATCTGGGAGGAAAATTGGAAATGGAATGATAACGATGAAGTGAATTATAATGTGGTATGGGATACAATGAAGGCGATTTTTCGGGGTGAAAGTATAAAACTCATGTAAAAAATATAAAGATTATAAAAAATGGATATGGAAGGAAAAAGAATACAAGAATTAGAAAATGAATTTTTAAGAACTAAAAATAAAAAAATTGGGGAAGAACTGAGACAATTAAAGGATAAGCAGGTAATTGAAGATATTGAAGTTGTTAAAAAGAATTTAATGTATTTGAAAAGGGAATTTTTTGAATTCGGTAATAAGAATTCTAAATTATTGGTAAGGATGGCTAAAGATAAGAAATGTAGAAGAGAAATTGGAATATTAATAGATGAAAAAGGTAAAAGATGTAATAAGACAAAAGATAAATGTGAGATTGTTAGAATTTTTTTTCAAAAACTTTATTCTAAAAAGGAAATACATAGCAAGAAACTGAAGGATTTTTTGAAAAAATATGAATAAAGAAAAATAGAAATGGAACATAAGGAAAAAATGGAGGGAAGTTTAACCCAGCAAGAAATTATAGAAACAATCCAAAAATTAAAATTGGGGAAGGCACCAGGTGAGGATGGGTTGCCGGCAGAATTTTACAAGGAATTTAAAGGCATAATAGTGCCAAAATTAGAAAAATTGTATAACAAAATTTTGCATGGTGTGGATATTCCAGCATCCTGGAATAGATCACTGATTTCTTTGATTCCCAAACCAGGAAAAGATTTAGAATTGGTAGAATCTTATAGACCTATTTCCCTAATAAATCAGGATGCAAAAATATTTACAGTTATTTTAGCGAATAGATTAAATAGCTTTATAGACAAATGTATAAATGGTAATCAAGTAGGTTTTGTGAAAGGTAGATATATGTCAGATATAGTTAGGAGAGTTTTGAATATTATAAATATTGCAGAATATAATAAGGATAGAATAGGAATATTAGCGTTGGATATATTTAAAGCATTTGATTCAATTCAATGGGAACCGATTATAGAATTGATTAAGGCTTATGGATTTGGAGATAAATTTACCCAAGTTATTTTAAAATTATATCAAAAGAGTCCTGGTGGCGCAGTGGACTAATTCCCTGTTATTAAGATCAGCTGCTTGCAATTACTGCAAGTTCAAATCCCACCAGGCTCAAGGTTGACTCAGCCTTCCATCTTTTCTAAGGTAGGTGAAATGAGGACCCAGATTGTGGGGGCAATAAGCTGACTTTGTATAAATATATAAAAGTATGAAGGCTATTGCTTAACACACTGTAAGCCGCCCTGAGTCTCCGGAGAAGGGCAGCATCCAAATCAAATTTTTTAAAAAAGGGGGGTTGCCAGACTAAAAGTGAATGGGATTTTAACAAAAGAGATAACTCTGGAAGCGGGTACAAGACAACGGTGTCCTCTATCTCCAGTATTGTTTTTATTAGCCATGGAGATTTTAGCAGTAAAAATAGAAGAAGACGAAGGTATTACTGGATATAAAGGTGTTAAAATTAATTTGTATGCTGATGACACCTTGATTGTAATGAAAAATCCAGAAAAAGATATTGAAAAGATTAAGATGCATTTAGAAGAATTTGAAGAGTTTATTGGATTATCTATAAATTGGGCTAAATCAGAAATGTTATTAAATTGGGATATAAAAAAAGGAAAAGAGAAATTTAAGAATCAATTTGGAATAAAAGTTAAAGAAAATATAAGATATTTAGGAATAACATTATCAACAAAGACAAATGAAATGAAAAAGTTGAATTATGACAGACTGATAAGAGAAATTGATGAGAAAATTGGGAAGTATAAGAAATTAAGTTTCTCTTGGTTTGGGAGAGTTGCATTAAGTAAAATGATGTTATTACCGAAATTCAATTTCCTATTTGAAATGCTCCCAATATATATCTCTGAAAAGGATATGGAATTATATCAAAAGAAAATTGATAAATTTTGTAATGGTGATAAAAGGTCCAGGATAGTTAAAAAAATATGGTATCAAAATCAAAAGGAAGGAGGTCTTGTGATACCTAAATTGATTAATTATTATAGATCCTTTCAAGTGAGGACTGTAGTTAAAATAATTGTTGGTCGAAATGAATTATGGGGAAAATTGGAGTTGGGAGAAATTGAAAAATGGGGAAGAATATATTTTATGGAGAATATAGCGGGAAAAATTAAAGTTAGAAACGATTTGTTAAATAGTTTGTTGAAAACTTGGAGTAAATTCGATAGAAGATTGATCCCAGATAGATTACAATTGGGGAATTTGGAAGATGGGGATTTTCCCATAAATTTAAATAGGGAGAGGAAACAGGTGTTAAAGGAGGAAAATCTGGAAGGAATAAAAGAATGGATAAACGTAGTAAGAGATGATGTTAAAAAAGAGGAAATATATGAAAAGTGGAAATTGAATTGGTGGGAGAAGATACAGGTTAATAATTGGAATAAGAAATATAAGGATAGAATGAGGGTAGAAAGGTTAAAAACGGAATTTGAAGAAATAGTGTCCCAATTAGGAATGGAAGAAATTGGAATTAAGGGATTGGTTAGTAAGGTATACAAAATTATTAATTCGGATAGTAATTTACAAATGATGATGAAGGATAATTGGGTAAAAGATTTAGAAACAGATATTACAGAACAGGAATGGAATTTGAATTGGAATAGTAGAATAATGAGAACCTTATCAATAAGAATAAAGGAGCATAGTTATAAAGTTATTTGGAAATGGTACCTGTTCCCAGTAAGATTATATAAAATGAATAAAGGTGCTAGCAAGTTATGTTGGAGATGTAAAGTGGAGAATGGGACATATGAACACATGTGGTATGGATGTCGTAAAGTGAAGAATTTCTGGTTACGAATAGAAGAAATTAATAAAATAATTAAAAAGAAGGTAAAGTTGGGAGTAGGTACCATCCTCATATTAAAGTTGAATGATAAGGTGTTAACAATTGATGAAAGAGAGCTTGTAAAGATATTGGTCATTATGGGACGAATTGTGATTGCAAGATACTGGAAATTGAATATTGAATACAAAATAAATGAATGGTTCAGGGAAGTTTGGAAAATTGCTCTTAATGATAAGCTAACGTGTGATATAAAATTTAAAAAAGGACTATTGAAAGAAATTTTATTTTGGAAGATATGGCAACCATATGTGGACTATGCAATCGGGAATTTGGAAGAAATAATGCCAGTGCCAATGCAAAGAGAATTTTGGAAGACCTGAAGATGAAGAAAAAAATTCCTCTGCTTTTCCCTATTTTGTATTATACACTGGGTGTTGTTTTGTGTTTTGTCTTTAATAAAAAAAAAATTAAAAAGAAAGAAAGAAAAATGTATATATTCAAAGAGTTTTGGAATGTTAACACTTTAACGAGGAAAGCAGAATTTTTAAAGATTTGATTTAAGCTATGAAGGCTGATACACAAACTTATGTTCAACTCAGGATCTATCCATCACCAAATGCCAAGTCTGCAAAGGTAATAAATGTGAGGATTGGTGGTAAAGTTGCTTTTCCATCACTCTCGTGAACAAGGCAGCATATTCCTATGTATGTTTTAGTCTATTCCTTCAAAGTATAAATAATTTCTTCTTCTCCCACTAGATGGTGCTCTGGGTTCATTTTAAAAATAATTTTCTTTTCTTGGAGAGGGGTTTAAATCTGATTGGCTAGTCAGAGAAATCTGTGAAATAAAATAAAATATTTTAAAAATATAATAAGCAGAAAAAGTATGTGAATTTCTTTGAAAGAAATCAATGAAGCAACCTCTTTTCCCGGCTGAAGTGTTTCTTCAAATTATTGTTTGAATTTGCAACAGACTTGGCTGCTGGTTTAATTTACAAAAATAGTAACGGGGCAACAAGATTTTCTACTTGCAATGCCATAGCAATGGAACTATTTTCAGCCTTGTTCCCTCCCTCCACAACAATCCACCAAAACTGAGCAGGATGCAATCATGTTGCTATTATTAGTACTTCACTTGTACTTTTATCCACATCTGATGATATACAAAGCATATAGCAAGCATCTATTATTAAAATTTTTTAAAATGGACTAATTATAATCAAAATCCAACATGTATTATTCTAAAGCAGTATTGCAGAAGGGGCTGGGGAAACTTTTTGTGTATGCAAGGGCTAAGTGTGGGTGGCTACACTGCAGTATATTGAGACTCTTTCCTCTCCTCTGTATCAACTGTTTTTTTTAAGGTGTGATTTTTCATTCATATTTAATTCGTAATTGTTGACTTTTATCTTATTTCAATATGTTTCTTTCTTATGGAGGGGGTGGGGACGAATAATAGTAACATGAGGCTTGTAGTAAGCAGCCACAAAAAATAAAAATAATTTGTTACATAGGTCAAATGGCACTATCTTATATTAATTTATTAGAATTTTTGCTGACAACAAAATGGCCCAATGCTGGTAAATGTACTTATAAATTAAACCAAATGTTTTTGGTATTTACCCTAATTGCTCACAACCGCCTAAAATAATGCCTCTTCCCTGTGGGCAAGGACACTAATAGGATAAAGGTGAACATGGTCCTTTTCCAGGTAATTTTATTGATGACTGTGGCCTAGCAATACGATGCTTATGTGTGCTTATGCAGAGAAAGATTTCTCTGAATTACTGAAGGAAATACTTGCACTGAAGTTATAAACAATACAGCAGTTTCAAAGAACAATAACAGCCTCTCCCAGTACTTACTGAAACATTACTGGGATTTCTGGGAATTGTAGCATAGATACTATCTCCAAATAAAGCCCAACTCTTAATATCTGGAGAATATACAGAATCCTGATTCCATGGATTAGACCAGAAGCCTGGACCTATTGAATTTAAAAGAGCTATGGAGGGTAGAGACTCCCAGAGATTGGAAGGGCATGCCACAACTGCATGAAGTGGCCAATATGAGATGAGCAAATCTTGCTCATCTCATGTTTGATGCTCATCTCATCATATTTGATGAGAACTCATCAAATTTGCAGATGACACTAAGCTGACAGGAATAGCCAACACCCCAGAAGACAACCCGAGGATCCAAAAAGATCTTGACGGACTTGAACAATGGGCCCTATCCAACAAAATGAAATTTAAAGCAAAGTTTTACAACTGAGCAGAAAAATTGAAAGGTACAAGTATAGATTAGGTGAAACCTGGCTCCAAAACTGTGAGAGGGATTTTGGAGTCTTAGTGGACGATCACTTAAACATGAGTCAGCAGTGTGCAGCAGCCACCACCAAAAAAGCTAATACAATCATTGCTTGTATAAACAGAGGTATAGAATATAAATCACATATTAGTACCACTTTATGAAGCCTGCATCCAGTTTTGGTCATGACATTACCAAAAAGATGTTGAGACTTTGGAAAAAGTGCAAAGAAGAGCAACTAAGATGATTAAAGGCCTGGAGGCTAAAACATATCAAGAATGGTTGGAGGATTTGGGTTTGGCTAATCTAGAGAAAAGAAGGACTGGGAGGGACATAATAACAATATTCCAGTATTTGAGAGACTGCCATAAAGAAGAGGGGGTCAATTTATTTTCCAAAGCACCAGAGGGAAGGACAAGAAACAATGGATGGAAACTAATAAAGGAGAGAAGAAACCTTCCTAACAGTGAGGATAATTAACCAATGGAACAGCTTGCCTTCAGAAGATGTGGGTGCTTAATCCTGGAGGTTTTTAAGAAGAGACTGGACAGTCACTTGTCTGAAATGGTATAGGGTCTCCTGCTTGAGCAGGGGGCTGGACTAGAAGACCTCCAAGGTCCCTTCCAGCTCTATTCTACTTCTGCTTCTGATCACATCAACAAACATATTGTCAGTACGGTGTGCTAAATTGTATCCATAGCACAAATTGAGCCAGGAGAAGACAGACAACACCACTTCAACAGTTCGCTGAGGCGAACTCTAAGCTGCTTCAGCTGTGGCCTGAAGATGAGACAAAAGCAGTACAATGAAGGCATGGCAGAAAACAAAAACTAAACAGTTATTGGTTTCTCTTCATGTCATGGCAATGAGCCCTTACAACAAATATGTCAAATACAAGGTCCACAGGCCAGATGCGGCCCGCGATGTGGTTAGATCTGCCCCCCTGGACATATTTAACCATCTAGACAGCAAAGGACTGACCCCTGGTGCCTTGCCCAGCCGAAGCTGGCTGGGTGCTGACCTATGACTTGGTGGCAGCCATCTGGGCTGGAAAGCGGTCAGCCTTAGATCTGCAGGGCCACCCTGGAGCCAGCAAGGGTGTGCGCACAGGAGGCGGTGAGTGCATGGGGGCTGGCATCCCTGGTGACTGTCTTTCCCTGCAGGCTGACTGCATTCTGAGTGCTTCCCTTTCACCCAGGATATCAGTTCTTGCACACTCACTGCCTCCTATGCATATGCCCAGGTGGCAGAGCAGGTGGCCCTTCACTTGCTCCAGTGCAGCCCCACGGATCTAAGGCTGATTGCATACCAGCCTGAATGCCCGCCACCAGGTTGTAGATCAGCACCACACCCACCACTAGTGCCTCCATGGCCTGCTCGCAGGCCCAGTCTCACAGCACATAAGCGCTTCCCCTGCATGGGAAAGCCATGGCCACCAGCAGCACTGCCATTGGCAGCACGGCCAAACTCTCCCCCTCCCCTCATTCCTTCGAGAGTGTGGAGAGAGGAAGGAAGGGAGGGAGGAAGGAAGGAAGGAAAGAGATAGGAATGAGAAGGAGGGAGACAAGGAAGGAGGAAGCAAGGGAAACAGGAAGGAAGGAAGGAAGGAAGGAAGGAAGGTTATAATGAGAGGGAGGGAGGGTCTGGGGAAGTCCTGTCTTAACACTTGGCCACCACAGGTGCCCCTGACACAAATGACACCAAGCTGGCCATGCCCCACCCTGGCAACACCCACCCTGGCCACGCCTCCACACATACCTGAGGTCAAACACAACCCTAATGCAGCCCTCAATGAAATTGAGTTTGACACCTGTGCTGCATAGCATGGCATCCGGCTCGGGAAGAGAGTGAAAAGGAAGAGGCAGACAGCCAGGTCATTCAATGGGCAGGGGGAGGTTGCAGTGGCCTGGCTGTGGGGGTCTTGAGGTACACGAGTCCAGAGCGAGAGTGGCAACTCCCCCCACTACTTGCCTCGCCTTACCTTACCTTGTGGCAGTGCCATGTGTCCTCCTGCCCCATTGCGACCGCCAGCAACCAGATGGTGGGATGCGGTGGGTGGGGTCTTAACTAGGGCTTATTTTTGGAATAGGGCTTTTTTGGGGGGGATCTTATTTTTGGAAAAACCAGTAATTTAAAAAAACTTTAAAAACAACTACCAATCAGCACAATGAGATTCTTTATGGATCCAAAGGGAAGGGGGAAAAATGTCTTTTTTATTTTTTTTTATTTTTATTAAGACAATACAAAAAGACAATAAAAACAAAACAAAATCAACAAAAATACAAACATTCCCTCCACCTACTAAACTCACCCTACATTACATATATAAGTTTTTAGTCATCTACAGATTGTACCATATACTTTATACCATTTGCTTAATTGTTTTTCATATATTCCAATTTCTAACTGGATGTGTTAGAGTTATAATAAATTTAATCTATGTTTTTCATCTCCTCCACCTCTATCTATCTTTTTTAGTGTATTGCTATTTTGCTTTCAAACCATTGATACCATTTGTGCCATATTAAATAATATTCACTTTCTTCTTTATCCTGGAGTTCCAGGGTTAATTTGTCCATTTCGGCACATTCATTTATTTTAGAGATAATTTTATCCCTGTTTGGGATTAAGTCTGTCTTCCAGTTTTGGGCATATATGAGTCGTGCTGCTGTCAAAATATGAGTGATAAGATACTTTGTTTCTTTGCTGTATTGTGATGTCATCATGGCAAGTAGAAAAAATTCTGGATTATTTTCTATCTGCAGATTTATTATTTCTTCTATAATACTTTTTATTTCTAGCCAGTATTGTTGGGCTTTGGTGCACTTCCACCAGGCGTGAAAATATGATCCCTTTTGGGTTTTGCACTTCCAGCACAGTGCGGATGTATTTGGATGAATTTTGGCTAATCGGGCCGGTGGTAGATGCCACCTATAAAACATTTTAATTAGATTTTCCTTATAGGGTGTGGCTCTCGTCATTTTGATATTTTGATTCCATAGTTTATCCCATTCTGTCAATTGGATATTACGTCCTATGTCCCTAGACCACATTATCATGTTATGTTTGACTGTTTCCTCTAGAAGAGCATCTCTCAACAAAAAATTGTATAATTTAGTTATTATTTTTTGATCCGTTCCTAAAAGAATTTTATCCAAATCGTTCAAATCCATAGCTATTCCATGTTGCAATTTACCTTTGTTATATCTTGAGTGAATTTGAGTATAATGCCACCGGTCCTTCTTTGTATCACTCTCTTGGAGTTTGTGTCTTGGGAGAAGTTCACCTTCATTAGTTAGTAAATCTTGATATTTCATCATTTTACCTATTTCTAAAGTATTTGGGAATATTAACGCCTCCATCGGGGACCACCATCTCGGTATTCTTGTGTAGTACCTCTTCTTTATTCCTTGCCAAATTTTATATAATGAATCCCTAATAATATGTCTTTGGAAGTAAGTATGTTTTTTATCAGGTCCATCCCAAAGGAAGGCGTGCCATCCTCTCATAAGGTCGAATCCTTATAGGTATAATGTTCTCTTGTCCTCCAATTTTATCCAATCTTTAATCCAAGTCATGCCAGCCGCTTTGTAATACAACTCCCAGTTTGGTACTGCCAGGCCTCCCTTATCTCTTGTATCTTGCAACGCTTTAATCTTAATTCTAGGTCTTTTCCTTTGCCATATATATGTTGTTACTATTTTATTAAGATTTTTAAAGAAGTCTCTTCCCAGGTTAATTGGTATGACCTGGTACAGAAATAATATTCTTGGTAGGATATTCATTTTTATCGAGTTAATTCTTCCCATCAGTGAGAGTTGTATTCTGTTCCATACTTCCAAGTCTTTTTAAATTTGTTTTAGTAGTTTGGTGTAATTGTCTTCCTTGATTGTTGTAGCTTTTGCGGTCAGCCAGATGCCTAAATATTTTATCTTTTTTACAATTTGGAGTCCAATTTTTTCTTCTAATTCTAGGCTCTGGGTTTGGGTCATGTTTTTAATCAATACTTTAGTTTTTTGTTTGTTTATTTTAAGGCCCGCAACTTTCCCATATTCTTCTATCGTTGATATTAATTTTGGTGCTGATTGTCTCGGATTTTCCAAATTAAAGATCACATCGTCTGCGAAAGCCAACAATTTATATTCCTCTCCCCTGATCTGCAATCCTTTAATATCCTCATCTTTCCTTATCCCATTTAGGAGGGTTTCCAATGCTATTACAAATAGTAGTGGTGACATAGGGCATCCTTGTCTTACTCCTTTCTGAATATCGAATGTTTGTGTCAAATCTCTGTTTATTGCAATCTTTGCTGTCTGGTGGGAGTAAATTTTTTGTATCAAATTATTGAATTTCTGTCCACAGTTCATCAACTCCAATTGTTTTATCAAAAAAGCCCAGTTTAAATTATCAAACGCTTTCTGAGCGTCGAGAGAGATTATAGCCATTTCTGTATTTATCCTTTGATCATAATATTCCAAGATACTTATGATTGACCTGAGATTTTTCCTAATTTGTCTTCTGGGTATGAAACCATTCTGATCGGGGTGTATATAGTTGTGTATTATTGTTTTCATTCTTTGTGCCAATATTGCCATAAATAATTTGTAGTCCACGTTGAATAATGTCTGTAGTTCCTAATTTCTATTGGTTCTGTATCCTCTTTATGTATTAGTGTTATGATTGATTCAGTCCAGGATTTTGGAATTTCTGCTGTGGATAGTGCTTCATTAAAAACTTGAAGTAATATTAGATCGATAGTTTGTTGACAGTGCTTATAAAATTCAACCGGGATTCCGTCCAAGCCTGGCATTTTATTGTTTTTTTGTCTTTTATGGGCTTCCACTAATTCAAACATCGTTATGGGTCGATTCAATATTTCTCTGTGGTCTTCTTCAATTTGGGTGATTTTGGCTTTATACAGATATGATTTAATTTGTTCCTCCGGGACATTCTCCTTTCGATAAAGTGTTTTAAAGAATTCTATAACTATATTTTTCTTCTCTAAGTGTGTATTATGAAGTGTTCCAAAATCGTTTTGGAGTTGATGTATGATCCTTTTTTCTGCCCGCTTTTTTAATTTATACGCTAACCAGTGTCCCGTCTTATTTGCATGTTCAAAGTTAATTTGTTTTGCCATTCTTATTTTGTGTGCCATTTCAGTTTGTGTAGTTAAATTTAGTTTATGTTTGGCCATGTTGAGTTTTTGTTGCACTATTTATTATTTGGCTGCTGCTGTAATTTAGTTTCTTCTATTTTAATCTCGTATAATAATTGATTTCTAAGTCTTTGTTTCTGTTTTTTCCTTTTGGCTACATATGAGATGGTTAGGCCCCTAATATAAGCTTTCGACGTGTCCCATAAGTTTTGTATCGTTGTTTGGTCGTTATTATTAATTTGTAAGAAAGACTTCATTTCTTTTTCTATCATCTGTTGATAATCTTTTTCCTTTATAATAGTTGTATCCATCTTCCATCTTTTTTGTTTTCGGAAGCCTTTCCAGACTATTTCGAAGGGATTGTGATCTGCCCATGTACTAGGTGTAATTTCAATTTCATGTGTATCTGTACTTAATTGAGGTGTCATCCAGGCCATGTCTAGCCTGGACCACGATTGATGTGGGGCTGAAAAATATGTATATTGTTTGGTGTTGGTATGTGAATTCCTCCATGTGTTGTGTAAACTCTTTTCCTCTACTAAACCTTTGAATGTTTGTGGCAATGTCTTTCTCTTAAACTTATTCTTCCTGGTTGTATGGTAGTCTTCTCGTGGATTTGCTATAGCGTTAAAATCGCCGACAATACATATATTTTCATAATCTAATTCTTTTAATTTATTATGTAGTTCTTTATAAAAATCTATTTGATTTCCATTCGGGGCATAAATGGCTACTAATAGTATTGTTTTTATTTCCAGTTTCAGTTCCATCATCAAGACTCGACCTTCCTTATCGTTGTAAATTAACTTTGTTCTTAAGTGGTCTCTGGCATATATTACCACTCCCCTTTTTTTGCAATCTCCCAAAACTGTATATAATACTCCAAGTTTTTTATTTTCAAGTAGCTTTCTCTGTTGTCTCCTTCCGTGAACTTCTTGTAATACAATTATATCTGTCCTTAGTTTTTGCAATTTTGTAAATATTTGGTGTCTTTTACTTGGTGAATTTAGACCATTTATATTTATGGAAGTGAGTTTTATCTCTTCTTCCATTTCTATTGGTATTTATTTATCAGTTATTTTCTGTTTTGTCGTGTTTCTTGTGACTCTTTGTGTAATCTCCATTGTTTCCTCCCTCTCCAACTTTCCCTTCTTTTGTTCTTTATATTCCTTACTTGTCAGTTGTACCTCTTGATCACTGGAATTTATTTCTTCTCTGCTCCCTCTGCTTTCATCTTCTCCTTCAAGTCCTAAATGTTGATCTGTAAATTCTTGGGCTTTCTCTATGGTATCAATATGGAATTTTCGTCCTTCCCAGGAAATTAATATGCCTTCTGGTATAAGCCATCTAAATTTTATCTTTAATTTATTTAGTTGTCTCGTTAAGAAATTATAATCTTTTCTCCTATCTCTGGCTCTTCTTGGTACTTGTTTTAGGGTAAGAACTTCCCTCCCTTTATACACAACTTTCTCTTCTCTCATTCTTCTATATATTTCTTCCTTTAATGTTATTTTCGTAAATCTAATATGCACCTCTTTCGGAAGTTTGTTTCTTCTAGTGTAGTTGGTATAGGCTCTATAAATTTCATTGATTCCATTTCTAATTTCATCTTTCTCTTTACCTGTTGCTTTTGCCAAGAGTTCAATCATAATTTCTCCCAGGTCTTCATCTTTTTGTTCTTCAATATTTTGAAATCTTAAGAAGAATGAGGCCTTCTCCATCTCAAGAAATATTAATGCGTCTTCCGTGTCCTGAGTCTTTATAACTTGTTGGTTCTCCATCCTCTCCAGTTTTCTAACTGTAGCTTCTGATTTTTCTTCCACTATATGTATTCGCTGTTCATTTTCTGTAATATTTTTTTTGAATTTTAACTATCTTCTCGTTTATATTTTTAATATCATCTTTAATCTCCCCTACATCCAGTCGCATCTGTTCTTGGTTCCTTCTGGATTCATCATGATTTAGGGCCATTTTATCTTCCATTCTTTTCTGTCCCTCTTGTATCATTGCCAATGCGGCCTGTATGTTTTGCATCCTTATGATAGTGTTTGTCTTCTCTTTGTCACTCATTTCTCCTGTCTTTTGGTGGATTGGGGAGGCCACCAATAGTGTTTGAGTTGAGGGTATCTTTTTAGTTGTTTTAGTAGTAGTGGATGTGCTTGATGTTGCCATGTGTAATATACGTATTATTTCTGCCCACAATTTCATACAATTTTGACTTACTTAATTTATGGTTATATACTATATCTAAAATTACTATAGTAAATATTATTATTTAGTGTTACTCCTTGTTAACAATTCAATAATACATTTATAGCAGGGAAAAGAGGTAATTGGGGAAGTTGGAGAGGGAGGAAACAACGGAGAATAAACACGTTCTAACAATTCATCTATTACCTTCTTCTACAATTAATTACAAAATAAAATATATCCACTAATAATTTCTATTAATTCTAAGATCAGATCTATATTCTATTTATATATTATAGCTATAACAAATTAATTAATTGGTTAAATTTTAACAGTCTATTTTTCTCTTATAATGTTAATTAGCCAAGTTAATCAGTTCTCTTCATTTCTGTTGCTTTCAAATATATTATCCTTAAATCACACCAGAACAAATTTAATTATAGTGTCTATATATCTTCCTTTTGGAGTCTCCCGCTCACCATCTTATTCCAAATAGATCCATCTTTGAATAGTTCGATATTTTTTTTTATTGAAAAAGTTTTAAGAATTTTACATACACTTTCTCCCCCCCTCCCCAACCACCTCCCCCGACTTCCCAGAGCAAGTACAAAATAAAATACAGCTTAAATTCTCTAAATTAAACTCCATTTCACACTTATTATAATCATGATCATTAAACAAATAGATAAAAGGAAAGCAAGTCTTTTTTCTCCTTATTCCATCTAATTCAACAAAATTATCTCCATTTATAATTACAGCAATTAAAACAATTAAGTATTATCTAATCAAACCTATCATTACTCAATTTGGCTAATTGTTACTTAACAAATTATTAGGTCTATACAATTTAACAAAATATTTTATAACTTCTTTCATTTAAAACAAAACAACAACAACAACAACAACAAAAAGAAAAAAAGAAAGGAAACCCTCACTCAAAAAACCCCCGATTTAAAAAAAAATTACTATATAAACTCTTCCGTCCTTCACTTTTAAACCATCAAGGTCCAATTATAATTAAAACACTTAATAAGAAATAATATTAACAATAATTTTTAATTAATAATCAAACCTCTTATATCAATACATATTAACAAATCAACTAAGAACTTCATTTAAGAACTTTATCAATCCTTTAAATTCTTCATACTAGATTGAACCAATTGCTAATCTTCTTGTCTTCACATCTTCCAACAGCATATAAGATATCTTCATTTACGTCTACCCACCTAAATAAAAATTGCTTCTATATATATTAAAAAAAAGCCCCCCCGAGTGACTTTGTAATTGTAATTATATTTGAAATGATATCCATCAAATCCAGTCAAAAATTAGATTAATAAATTCGTCAGACATATTAGGGAAACCATCAGATCAACTGCAATTGCCCTAGGTCCATAGTCCTTTTGCCTTGTATTCATTACCATCAAGCAGGAAACTTCAATTTGCTATATTCAGTAGAACTTCTGCGATTGCAATTAAGTCCAAATTTGTTGCAGTCCTTAATAAAATAATCCAAATCATTCAAGTCAGGGCATATTTCACAACCCAATACACCAGCATTGCTGTGATCTGTTTATTCTTCTCAAATATTCCAATACAGCTGTAAGTTGCCTCCTCATCGTCGCTCATCGCTTAGTTAACTGGCATTAAACTGCTGTCTGTTTTTTTTTCTTTTTCCAAAAAATTCAAAATCTTTAAACAGTTAAACAGTACTTTTTAAGGACCATCATCTCATCAAGCAGGGTTATTTTCCATTTCTCCAGTCTTTCTTCTTTTCCTTTTTACGAACTTTCTTCTTAACTTTGATCCCTCTGCCTTTTTTAGCTCCAGTAAAATTTTGCGGTTTTTGGGATTGCATATTATAAAATTTTTGCAGAAATGTAGCTTCTTCTGGAAACAACTCTTTAAGTGCAGATTGAGTTATATAAAAAAAAATTCGTGAAACCAAAATTTCATCAGCTTGCTCCTTATTTTGCACAACATTCATCTTTCTCCCCTCAGTAAAATCTGCTATAATCTGTTGTTGTTTTTTTGCATCTCCCAACTCTTCATTCAATCCCCCACTGCTAGATTGCAACTCAGTATTTCCATGTATTTCATTATTTCCAGCTTGAGAAACTTGAAATATAGTATCAATTCTTTTCAATAAAGCAGAGATAATTGAACTCAAAGCTTCCTCAAATTCAGACCATTGAGGGTTAAATAACCCTCCTTTGCTTTCAGAAAGCCCAGCCATCATGCCCCCCTTCTTCCTTCCCTTCCAGAAGGACAGAAAAAAAAAGGGGGAAGAGAAAAGAAAAAAAAAGTTTCAAGAAAAAAAAAGGGAATCCTTTACAATTTGTAATTTGTATTGCTGCTTCAATTATTATTATTCCTTTCTTATTACATCCACTTTTCAAAAAGGAGTTTTACGTTTCAAACAGGGGCTTGTCAATAATTACTTTTAGCTTTCAGTTCTTCACGCCCCGTTAAAACTCAAACGCCATCTTGCTTTAATAGTTCGATATTTAATCTAGAATCCGAATAGTCAAAGACTTAACAAATCCAATAGTATGTAGTTTTGGCCTCCGGAAACAATAAGAATTACAGTATTTCGTAGCACGTCGCTCCAAACCACACTCTCCTTCAGTCACTTCACTTTCAGAGTCTGATCTGCTCAGTTTACTCAATGCCAATAATACCTCGTCTAATCGTCCCAGAAAACTTTCACCAATCTCCAACAATCCACAACTCCCATCCTCCATTTAAAAAGATACAATTGAATCCACACTCTTCTGGTATGCTGCTTTCCAGTGCAATCAATCCAATCAATGCCAGCCAGCTCCTATACGTTCCCGCAGAAGCAAATCGTCCGTTTCCAGCCACTTTCTTTCCTCCGATGTCTATTACACCACGCTCCGCAGTCCTCGCTCACACTCACTCTCACTCTTCATTGAGTCCCTTTTGCCCATTCGGCACTTTTCTTTCTTTATTCAATTTAGTCTTCTAAATCCACTCCCCGACTCTAAAAATCACGGGTGTCAAAACTCAATCCTCTTTAACTCCTATCACCAAATTTATAAATACCGATTTTCTTTTCAAGCTCTCTCCATGAACACCAGCTGTCTGCAATTTATGTGCTGTCACTGTTATTTTCAAAATGGCCATGCTCCGCTCGATCCTCCTGCTGCCACTTCTCCTTCCACTTTCTCCAGAGTTTTCCTTTCGCCAGTGTCTGCTCCTTGCTATCCAACAATATTTGGGTTTTCCTCAGTTTTAGTCCTCTGTAGATGACTTATTTTCTTTTTTCCAATCTTCGCTTCCCACTCACAGTGTTTTCAGTGTTTCCAGCCAGCCTCGGGAGGTTGGTTTTTCCTTGCACTGGATTAAGGTATTGTCTTGTACCTTCGGAGGAGTTGTGATCTCCTCCGAGGTCCTGAGATGTTCCCCTTTAAGCTGTCGATCCCTCCGAGATCAACAGCGCCTGTTTTGGCTCCAAATGCGGGATTGTTAGGTACTCAGGAATGGAGCCCCGTCCCTTTCGTCCCTAACTCACTGAAGTCGCCACCGGAAGTCTTCGGGAAAAATGTCTTAATTGGCCCAATGTAGTGTCCCCACTATACGTTGCATGAGTTTAAATAATGTACAAGTTTTTAAAAGTATGAAAGATACTCAGGAGCATTATTCTATACTATTTTCTATACTTCCTACTCAAAAATAACTTTTGAGTAGGAAGTATAGAGTAACAGGAAGGAAGAAAGGAAGGAAGGAAGGAAGGAAATGGGAATGAGAAGGGGGGAGACAGGGAAGGAGGAAGCAAAGGAAACAGGAAGGAAGGAAGGAAGGAGATGGGAATGAGAAGGAGGGAGACAGGGAAGGAGGAAGCAAAGGAAACAGGAAGGAAGGAAGGGAAGGAAGAAAGGAGATGGGAATGAGAAGGAGGGAGGCAGGTAAGGAAGGAGGGGAGGGAGGGAGGCTGCTTTGGTTACAAAGCCAGGTTACCTTGTATGGAGAGGGAGTGGGCCTGCCTCAGACCCATGCATTTTGCCCTCCTGTTCCCACCATGAGCAACCTAGCCAAGGAGAGTGAGCACAGCAGCAATAGCCTTGAGGAGGAGGTAAGTGCAGCCAAGCGCTCCTTCAGGGAAGCAGGGCTGGGCTGGGCTGCAGGGTCCCAGTGCCCCGGGATCCAGAGGGTTGGGCTGGGTGCTTGCCCTCCATTGGTGAGGGCTCCAGGCAGCCCACACCACCATTTGGGGGTCTTCCACATGGCTTGAGAGGGATGGCGAAGCTCCTCTGGTGGACTAGGCTTTGGCGCTCTCCCTGCTCTTGCCTTCCTTCACTGCAGACTTCCGAATCCTCCCTTTGCTAGGAGGGGGCACAGGGAAACACCAACAGTGTCTGGATTTGTGAAAAATACTCCTCCTTTGGTATGTTGTGCACATGTGTGCACACACATGTGTGCAGACACATGCACACACACATGCACACGCATTCCAAGCTTGGAGACTTTTATCCACATCTAAGCTTGCAAATTGCCAATCATGCCTAGGCTTGGGGAGAAGGCCCTCTCCTTCCTCTGTGGATAAAAGTCCCCAATCTGCATGCATGCAGATGCTTGGCTGCCAGCAGTTTGGCAGCAGCAAGGAGCTTGTGGGGAACCTAATTATCCCCATGTCGAGTTAGCCAGTGTGACTAGTTTTGTCCCGACTCAGCTGTCTGAAATCAGCCACGCCCAGTGAGCTGTGTTGAGCTGGCCATGCCCATCCAGCCTCGCCCACCTGGCCATGTCCTCCTAGTCATGGTGACCCAGCCTTAGAATCTTGTAGACACCCCTGCCTTAGAATCTTGTAGGGCATGGCTCTATGAAAAAAAATGATTAGCTTTTTACCAATTTAAAAATGCAAGATCTATTAGAGAATTTCAGAACTTTCAAATGGTTATACATTGAATAGAATAGAATTCTTTATTGGCTAAGTGTGATTGGACACACTAGGAATTTGTCTTGGTGCATATGCTCTCAGTGTACATAAAAGAAAAGATACATTCATCAAGAATCATAAGGTACAACACTTAATGATAGTCATAGGGAAACAGTCAATATAAATCTTAAGGATACCAGCTACAAGGTTACAGTCATACAGTCGTAAGTGGGAGATGGGTGATAGGAACGATGAGAAGATTAATAGTAATGCAGACTTAGTAACTAGTTTGACAGTGTTGAGGGAATTATTTCTTTAGCAGAGTTCAGGAAAAAACTGTTTTTGTGTCTAGTTGTTCTGATGTGCAGTGCTCCATAGTGTCGTTTTGAGGGTAGGAGTTGAAACAATTTATGTCCAGGATGCGAGGGGTCTGTAAATATTTTCACAGCCTTCTTTTTGACTTGTGCAGTATACAGGTCCTCAATGGAAGGCAGGTTGGTAGTAATTGTTTTTTCTGCAGTTCTAATTATCGTCTGAAGTCTGTGTCTGTCTTGTTGGGTTGCAGAACCAAACCAGACAGTTATAGAGGTGCAGATGACAGACTCAATAATTCCTCTGTAGAACTGTATCAGCAGCTCCTTGGGCAGTTTGAGCTTTCTGAGTTGGCGCAGAAAGAACATTCTTTGTTGTGCTTTTTTGATGACATTTTTGATGTTGGGTGTCCATTTTAGGTTGTGAGATATGGTAGAACCTAAAAATTTGAAGGTCTCTACTGTTGATACTGTGTTGTCTAGTATTCTAAGAGGTGGTAGTATAGGAAGGTTTCTGCTAAAGTCCACCACCATTTCTACAGTTTTGAGTGTGTTCAGTTCCAGATTGTTCTGGTCGCACCACAAAGCTAGTTGTTCAACTTCCTGTCTGTAAGTGGATTCATCATTGTCTTGAATGAGACCGATCACTGTTGTGTCATCTGCAAACTTCAGTAGTTTAACAGATGGATCGTTTGAGATGCAGTCATTGGTATATAGAGAGAAGAGAAGTGGAGAGAGCACACAGCCTTGTGGGGCCCCTGTGCCGATTGTACAGGTATCTGATGTGATTCTGCTTAGCTTCACCTGCTGCTTCCTTGACGCTTTGAATACTGAATGCAATGGCATTTTAAGGTATTGTGGAAAAATAAAATGATAAGTAACTATTTTGGCCATTGTTTGGAACTGTTTCTTCTTGTTATTACCACCAAATCAACCTGCAAGAGCCCTACAACAGATCTTCTCAGAACAAGATAACAGAGTTGTAGGTCATCTAGATGACTTGTAGGTCATCCAACTCCTCACCCAAGCAGGAGATTCTATACCATTTCTAATAGATGGAAGTCCAGTCTCTTCTTGAAAGCTTTCAGTGATAAAGCACCCACAACCTCTGAAGGCAAGTTGTTCCATTGATTGATTGTTCTGACTTTCAGAAAATTTCTCCTTATTCCTAGGTTAAATTTCTCCTTGATCAGTTTCCATCCATCACTCATTGTCTGGCTTTCATGCGCTTTGGAAAATAGGTTGACCCCCTCCTCTCTGTGATAGCCCCTCAAATATTGGAGCACTGTTATCATGTCTCCCCTGGTCGTTCTCTTCACTAGACTAGCCATGCCCAGTTCCTGTAACTGTTCTTCCTATGTTTTAGCTTCCAGTCCCCTAATTATCTTTGTTGCTATTCTCTGCACTCTTTCTAGAGTCTCAACATCTTTTTTATAGTGTGGTAACCAAAACTGGATGCAGTATTCTAGGTATGGTATTACTAAGGCTTTATAGAGTGGTACTTCACATGATCTTGATTGAATCCCTCTCTTAATGCAATTTAGGATTGCATTGGCTTTTTTGGCTGCCACCACACACTGTTGGCTCATATTTAAGTGGTTGTCCACTAAGATTCCAAATTCTTTTCACAGTTACTGGTATTAAACCTGGTTTCTCCCAATCTATATGTGTACTTTTCATTTTTCTTGTCAAAGTGTAAGATTTTACTTTTCTTTACATTGAATTTCATTTTGTTAGTTAGGACACAGTGTCTATTTCTGTCAAGATCCATCTAGATCTTGGAGAGGGCATGGCTAGCATCGGGCGATACGGTGTGGATTCTGGTGTTCCAGAAGAGCACCTGCTGATTTTGGGGATCTCTAGGGATCATAGCTGTCTTGTAGGGACAGTGAAGAAAGAAGACACAGGCTGGCACAGATAGGGAAAGAGCAAGTTCCCTGAAGTGCCGGCATTAGTCTTCAACCCATTAGCGAAGGAAGGCAGCCATGGAGCTGTCAAAAGCCGGAGCAGCCACGATCAGAAAGAGGAAGTGCAGGAGTGGTGATTGAACAGAGTATTGTTACCGGATGAGTGATTGGCCAACTCACAGGTAAGAAGAAAAAACTTTTAAAAGCTTGAAAGAAGTCCCAATGAGCGGCTAATTTGCACTTGGGAATTTAAGCAGAGGGGGAAAAAAAGAGGAACTTTAAAGTTAAAACAAAAGCCCTAAAAGGAATCTTCCACCTGGATTTAAAATTGGATTTTGAAAGAAATAAAAACAAAACAAGGGAAAAGGAGACAGAGGAACATTTTTTAAACAATAAAAAGATTTAACTCAGAAGAGAGGAAATGGGCGTTCCCATGGAGCTATAAAATGGTTTTGTTGCTGAAAGAGTTGTGAATTGAAGAGAGACATCTGCTGGAGGAGAGATCATGGGAAAGAGCCATGGGAGTATACAGCTGAAAAGATTAAGAGAAGCAGGGAGGACGAGGACTGAGATTGTGATGGCTCAAGTGAGCATTTGAACTGGACACTATCTGGAAAGAAAAAGGAGATATTGTATGGACTTTGAAACTAGAAGTATAAGTAAATGAAAATAATAAATTGGAAAATTCTAGCCTACTAAAGTGACAATATGGAGAATTGGGAGGATGAATGTGAGATATTAAGGGAGATGTTTGAAAAAATAAGAGAAGCATTTAAGGGAAATAAGGAAGCAGAGGATTAGTTAGAATGCAAGAAAAAAGAAAGTGAAAAGATGAATGAGAAGTAAGAGAAACAAGGAAAATATTGAAAAGGAAATAAATGAAAATAAAGATAAAGATTAACAGTTAATCCCCGACACTGGGATTAACAGTGATAGAATAAAAATGGATAAGAGAGAATACATCTCAAAACTGAAAAGAAAAGAAATAAATGGGGAAATATTGAGAGGGAAAATTAACAGAGTGAAAATTAAAGAAAAGAGGCAGAAAGGGAGATATAAGAAAAGGAAGAGGAAGAAGGTTAAGGGAATGGGAGAAAGGGAGGAAAGCATCAAGAAATGGAATTGGGAAAGTTTAAAAGAAAATGGTTAAGAGTCAGTGAAAATATTAATATGTTAATAAAGAGAAGGATGTTAGCTGTAGAAATTATATGTGAAAATACTGTTTAATGTAAAATAGATCAGTAGATGAAATGTGAAAAAAAATGAACTATGTTTTTGATTTAGAGGAAGCACTAAGTGGAGAGAAATAAAAGCAACAAAAGAATTAATTGAAATTAAGATGGGAATTGAAATTGAAACGTAAAATTGAATGAAAATGAAATGTTAGTAAATGATGTAAATGACAGACTTGTAAGAAGTAAAACAGAAGAAATACATTGTTAAAGGGAAAAAAGCAAGGGTTGGAAGATTATTTTAACAAAGGTTTCAAGGAAAAAATGCAATAAGTTGAAATATTTGTTAATAATTAAAAAGAGGAGGGGAATTTTGAGTAATATTTTTAATAAATGAGAAAAATTGGGGTTGCCTGGAAACCATAGTGGAAAATATTAAATTGAAAATGAATACAGCAATAGAGAGAGATGAAAGAGGAGTAGAGAATAGAGAGATGGAAGAGAAGGGGAGAAAAGAGCGGGATGGAAGAGAGGGGAGGAAGGAAGAGAGGGGAAATCAGAGTAGGAGAGAGGGCTAGACAGGGAGGAAGAAGGGAGGAGAAGGAGAAAGGAAGAGGAAGTAGAGAGGAGTAGGAGAGGACGGAAAAAGAAAGTAAGAAGGAAAGAAGAGAGGGAGATGGCAGGATTGAGAAGAAAGATTGCTGTACAACAAAAAAGATGAAATGGAAGAAAGGCAACCCCGAATATACTGTATATAAATATACTAAGATAAAGAATGAATGGTTAAAAAATAAAAGAGAATAAATATGAATAAGCAGGAAAATTAGAATTTGAGGGCGAATGAAGATGTTGTTTATATAAGTAAGCAAAGAAATATTGAGATATGATTAAAAAAAGGGAAAAAAGAAAATTGTGGCAAAAACTGTAATTGAGTAAAATGTATTTGAATTTGATAAATTGTATAAGATAAGATATGGCCAATACTCTGTTCAAAAAAGATGTGGGTGAATGTGGGGAGGGAAAAAAACCAATAAAACTTGATTTTTTTTAAAAAAAGATCCATCTAGATCTTGAGCCTATCATCTAGGGTGTTGGCTATTCCTGCCAGCTTAGTATCATTTGGTAATTTCCCCTTCTATTCCCTCATCTAAGTCGTTTATGATTAGATCGGGGAGCCCAGAAAAAAGTGTCCTCAATTCTGCAGGCAACCTTTATGGATAGGTCTTTTTGCCATAGAGAACTAGCTATACTGGATTCTCACCTAATAAGAATCACCCTTCAGATGCTATTTCCCCCGCCCCCCCTCATAAGTCCTTTTACCCTTCTCTTGACTTTCCCTGAGCTTCATTCATCTGAAGTTACATTTTCAATTCTGGAAAGAAAAAAAACCCAGGCAATTTTTTTGCTAATGTCCTGTATCAACCTAATTTGTTACATGCTTTCTTTTTATGCAGGTGGTTTATCTTCATGAGCTTAACCAAAAAAAAGGTCAAAGGCTCTCAAAGTCAAAGAAACTAGAAAAGATGTAATATAATTTTCTGTTTATGGTGTATCCTAGTAACAGAAGTCGATACCACAGTAATAGGTGGGAGAGAAAAACATCATTATGCTTTACTGCATTTGTACTCTGGTACTTGTATTTAAATATATTTTCAGTGAAGCTTTTATAGCAACAGATACTTCCGCTAATGTTTATCACCATACATTAATTGCTCCCTTTCTTCATGCAATAACCTTTTCTATCTATGACATGAAATATTTAATGTTATGTGATCATATTTTTCAGAAATGGAGTTACAACTAATTTTATCCTCTGTGCTTTTGTGTGTTTTTCCTCTCAAAATGTGACCCTTACAACATTGCTGTTGTATGTTTTTTTTTCCTTCAGCATCCAAGTAACAATTACCTTCCCTTTGAAACAAAGCCTGGAAAAATACCACTGGGATGTCATCATCCTTGAGAGCTGGCATACATTGAAATTCTGTCAGCATAGGAACTTCTAGAGAGGTTGCTATAGTGCTGCCATTTGTTGTACTGTGGTTAAAACTGTAAAAAAGAAAAATCTATATAGGCACTCAGCCTTATAATTCCCAGGCAGTATGGACAATGGTTGGTTAAGAATTATTGGTATCAGAGTTGTAATTCAACACATTTGTTGGGTCTGAGTTTGGGAAAAACTGTTCTATGTTCAAGAAGCATTTTTGCTTTGCTGGAAATTCTTTAGTACTATCTTGAATGATATTTTAGTATACTGTATATATTCTAAGCGCTAGATAAAATTCCAGGTTTATTTATATAGTCATAATAGGGCCAATAATATATTATTGTTAAATATTTTGAATGCACATTAGGTATTATGAATTGAGGATTTACAAGAATCCAAGAACTTAGTCTCATTAATATGTTAATTAATATTGTTAAAATCAGAATTAATTTGAAGCAGAAAATTGTTCTGATCTTGCTTGAATGCTTAAATTGAATTAAGTTGATTCATTCCAGATTTCCAAACTGATTTGGAAAAATCTGTTTATACATATGTAAAGAAGCTTCTAAAATGATTTGTGAAGACCTTTTTTGTCCATGATCAGAATAATCTGTATCATCTGATTCAATCTGAAGTAATCCAGTTCAATTTAGGGATCTAATTAGACTTTCTAAATGTCTAAGATGTCACACTTTGACAATTTAGATTTTTGCACAGTATTAGTGCTTAGTAACAGAGTGTTGTAGAAGTTACTTGGGTATCCATGGTTCAACCCCCTGCCCCCCGAACTACTGTATTCTTAAAAATGAGGCTTTCATGGTGGTTGGTGATTCTTTTTTAAAAAAGAATTGAGGTATGTGTGCAAAACTGATACCATATTTGGAAAAGTGGTTGTTGAGGACAAGATGGAGAGATCACATTGATTGTTTAAATTCTTATTTAAATAACCACCTTTTTCCCTTAATGCAAGTGGGCACAAATGAAAGAGAAACCTGAACAATCCTGGAAATTATGAGTATTAGAAAGGAAGATGAGAAACTGGAAGCACAATTATTTAATCAGTCTGTCCAGTTGAAGGTCATGATGCAAGAAGAAAAAACAGGAATCAACAAGTGGCTATGGGAATGGTGTCATCTAGAAGGGTTTGGCTTTTATGACAATAATAAAAATTACTTCATGAAGAATTTCTGAGAAGACACAAGATATATCTTACAAAAATTGGGGGAAAAAGTGTTTGTCAGAGAGTTCACCAGTCTTATATTAAATATTATATTAGAATATTAAACTGAAATAAAAGGTGGAAGCTAGTAAATTGAAGAACTAAATATAGAACCAACAACTACTTTAGGGCCAATAAAGAACAGCTCAAAGGAATATAGAATTAGATTAGATTAGAATTTTTTAATTGCCCAAGTGTGATTGGACACACACAGAATTTATCTTCGATGCAAAAGCTCTCAGTGTACATAAAAGATATAAGTGATAAATCATGATCATAATCATCATAAATACATTCATCATAAATCATAAGATACAACAGTGATAGTCATAGGATACAAAATAAGCAATTAAAATCATACTAGGAAGCTAAATAAAACAATATAAATTGTAAGATACAAGTAACAAGATTATAGTCATAAGTAGAAAAGGAGATAGGTAATAGGAAACATGAGAAGAATAATAGTAATACAATAAATAGTTTCTTAGTAAATAGCTTGACAGTGTTGTGGGAATTAGTTGCTTAGCAGAGTGATGGCATGCAGGAAAAACCTGTCCTTGTGTCTAGTTGTTCTAGTGTGCAATGCTCTATAACAGCGAAGGCGAACCTATGGCATGGGTGCCGGAAGTGGTCACAGAGCCATCTCTCTGGGCAAGCCAGCCGTTGCTTATTGCTCTTCCAGGTTCCGACCTGCACATGTGCACCGGCCAGCTGGCCTTCGCATGTGTGGGAGTACAGGAAACTGGAAGAGCAGCTCCCCGGCATGCATGTGCGTGCCACGAAGCTGAGCTTCCAGTTTTCGGTGCGCACATGCATGCCAGCCAGTTGGTCTTCACTTGCGCATATGTGCCAGAAACTGGAAGACAAGGTGACCAACGCACATGTGCATGCCAGAAACCAAAAGCTCAGCTTCCCGGCACACACATGCATGCTGGGAAGCTGTTCTTCCGGTTTCTGGCAACCCCCCCCCCCCATGTGCATACTCTCGTTTCAGCACTCAGTGCCAAAAAGGTTCGCCAACATTAATGTCAAACAACTATAATGTTGTTTTGAGGGTAGAAGTTGAACCGATTTATGTCCAGGATGTGAGGGGTCTGTAGATATTTTCACAGCCCTCTTTTTGACTTGTGCAGTATATAGGTCCTCAGTGGAAGGCAGGTTGGTAGCAATTGTTTTTTCTGCAGTTCTAATTATCCTCTGAAGTCTGTGTCTGTCTTGTTGGGTTGCAGAACCATACTAGACAGATTATAGAGGTGCAGACTCAATAATTCCTCTGTAGAACTGTATCAGCAGCTCCTTGGGCAGTCTGAGCTTTGTGAGTTGCTGCAGGAAGAACATTCTTTGTTGTGCTTTTTTGATTATGTTTTTGATGTTAGGTGTCCATTTTAAGTCTTGAGATATGATAGAACCTAGAAACTTTAAGGTCTCTAGTGTTGATATGGTGTTGTCTAGTATTATAAGAGGTGGTAGTATAGGAGGGTTTCTCCTACAATCTATCATCATTTCTATGGTTTTGAGTGTGTTTAGTTCAAGATTGGACCGGACGACTGGAACATACTGATAGAAGGATACAAACTCTTCAAAAAAAACCCAGACACCATAAAAGAGAAGGTGGAGTTGCATGTATGTAAAGGACCACTATATTGCTATAGAATTGCATGAAACCAAAGATGAAAACCTCCTAGAATGCATATGGGTCAACATAAAAGACAAAAAGAATGACATGGCTATAGGTGTATACTATAGGCCACCCAATCAAGCAGAAAAAATAGATATCCTTTTTGACAACCAACTAACAAACATATGTAGGAAACACACTACAATAATAATAGGGGACTTCAATTACCCTGATATCAATTGGAAAACTAATCCTGCACCAAGTGAAAAATCAAATAGGTTCCTAACCAGTCTAGCTGACAACTTTGTTGTCCCAAAGATAGAGGAGGGAACTAGGGAGAACAGCCATACTGAATTTAATACTTACATAGAAGAAGTGATAGAGGGAGTTGAAACTGCAGGAATCTTGGGTGAGAGTGACCATGTCATACTAGAATTCAATATAACTCAAACATAAGCAGTAGAACAACATGATACCAGAGCAGGGGTGAAATCCTCCTGGTTCGGACCAGATCGCCTAATCTGGTAGTGATGGTGGTGGGTGGTTCGGAGAAACGGTACAAAAATCCCAGCGCCCCCCTGCCCCATGCACAGCTGAGCCGTGTGATCATCAGAGGCTGTTTTTTTACTTTTAAAAGCATTTTTTCTACAACCACTTTGGCCGAAAGAATGCTTTTAAAAGTAAAAAAAAAATGCCTCTGATGATCGCGCGGTTCAGCTGGGATCGTCAGAGGCTTTTAAAAGCATTTTTTTCTACAACCTCTTCGGCTGAAGAGGTTGCAGAAAAAAATGCTTTTAAAAGCCTCTGACGATCCCAGCTGAGTTGCCTGATAGTCAGAGGCTTTTAAAAGCATTTTTTAGATGGCAAGGAAGTAACAGGCAACAGAGAGAAAGCAGAGCTGCTTAACTCATTCTTTGCATTGGTCTTCACGCAAAAAGAAACTACAGCCCAACCTACCAAAAACATAATTGTAAAAAACAGGCTGGAAACAAAAGTTAAAATAAGCAAAAAAATAGTAAGAGAACAACTGTCTGATCTTTATGAAGACAAATCACTAGGACCTGATGGATTACATCCCAGAGTTCTAAACGAGTTGGCAGATGTCATCTCAGAACCATTGCACCACATCTTTCAAAAATCCTGGAACATCAGGGAACTATCAGAGGACTGGAAAAGAGCTGATGTAGTTCCCATCTTCAAAAAAGGGGAAAAAAAACAGACCCAGGAAATTACAGACCAATCAGCCTAATATCAATACCCGGAAAGATACTGGAAAAGTTAATAAAAAAACCAGACCTGCCAACACCTAGAAACAAGTAAAGTAATAACTAGCAGTCAGCATGGGTTTGTTAAAAACAGATCATACCAAACCAATCTTATTTCGTTCTTCAACATAGTGACTAAATTAATAGACCAGCGAAATACTGTCAACATAATATACTTAGACTTCAGCAAGGCATTCAACAAAGTAGACCACAACCTACTTCTTCGTAAGCTAGAAAAAAGTGGGATAGATAGCTTCACCACCAGATGGATTCGCAACTGGCTGACAAACTGTACTCAACGAGTAGTTCTTAATGCGTCTAAGTCTACATGGAGAGAAGTAAGCAGTGGGGTGCCACAAGGTTCCATCTTAGGCCCAGTACTGTTCAATATCTTCATAAATGACTTAGATGAGGGAATAGAAGGGGAACTCACCAAATTTGCAGATGATACTAAGCTGGCAGGAGTAGCTAACACCCTAGAAGATAGGCTCAGATCCAGATGGATCTTGACAGACTTGAACACTGAGCCCTATCTAACAAAATAAAATTCAATGTAGAGGAAAGTAAAGACTTACACTTAGGTAAGAAAAACCAAAAGCACACATATAAACTGGGGGAAACCAGGCTTAATAGCAGTGACTGTGAGAGGGATCTTGGAGTCTTAGTGGACAATCAGCTAAATATGAGCCAGCAGTGTGCAGCGGCAGCTAAAAAAGCCAATGCAATCCTAAATTGCATTAACAGAGGGATACAATATGTTAAAGATTGTTCCAGTTGCACCACATGGCTAGTTGTTCAACTTCCCATCTGTATGCAGATTCATTGTTGTCTCAAATGAGACCAATCACTGTTGTATCATCTGCAAACTTCAGTACTTTAACAGAGGAATCTTTTGAGATGCAGTTATTGGTATATAGAGAGAAGAGAAGTAGAGAGAGCACAGAGCCCTGCCCCACCCTGCTAATTGTACAGGTATCTGATGTAATTTTGCCTAGCTTCACCTGTTACTTCCTGTCAGGCAGCTTATGATCCACTTACAAGTGTGGTTAGGCACATCTAGCTGATTTAGTTTAGTTAGAAGAATATCTGGAATGATGGTATTGAATGCCGAGCTAAAGTCTACAAAAAGGATCCTTGCATAGGTCTTTGGAGATTCAAGATGTTATAGGATGTAATGCAAAGCCATTTTAACAGCATCATCTGTCGATCTATTTGCTCAGTAGGCAAATTGCAAGGGATCTGTGGATCTGTGATGGTTTTCAGGTGGGCCAACACTAGCCTTTCAAAGGTTTTCATAACTACAGATGTTACAGCAATCGGTCTGAAGTCATTCAGTTCCTTGATGGAGGGTTTCTTTGGCACTGGGATGATCATAGAGCGTTTGAAGCAAGAAGAAACATAGCACATCTCTAGTGATTTATTAAAGATGCAGGTGAAGATGGAGGTCAGTTGGTCAACACAAGCTTTTAAACAAGAAGGAGTTATCTTGTCTGGGCCTGGTGCTTTTCCTTGCTTTTGTCTGTGAAATAGACCTTGCACATCACTTTCTGTAATCACCAGAGATGGGGGGCCCAAAGGGATGGGGTCAGTTGTAGGAGGCTTGGCTGTTGTTGGTGTGTCTGGGGATTGTGGAGTCAGGTGGTAGTAGTTTCCTCTCAAACCTACAATAAAACTATCAGAGTTTGTTGCAGCACACACAAGCAGACTATTAAGCAAGATTTTAAAAGTCTTTATATATATTACAACAATTGTAAGGCATACAATACCCTTATAATCCTTTTGTATGTTTTTCTGTTTTGTTTAGTCTGTATTTATAAATAAAACTAATAAAAAAAAGAATGCTTACTGCACAAGCTCTGTCTGGTCTGGACCTCATTGTTGAGTAGTACCTTTCTTTTGTACACCCATTTGCATCCTATGGCTTTGCAACACTGTGGCACTTTATGTTCACCCATGAATTTCATTTCTTTGTCCATGGCTTTTTTCCACTTTACTTGTTCAATTTTAATTAATGCCAATACTTCTTTTTAGTTTCTTGGCTCATACCTTTAGAAGAGTCTTTAGAAGAGCATATGACGGCCGTGGCCAGGGGGACTTTTCATCAGGTTCGCCTGATTTGCCAGTTGCGTCCCTTTCTGGATCGGGACTCCTTACACACGGTCACTTAGGCATTCGTCACCTCCCGCCTGGACTACTGTAATGCTCTCTACATGGGGCTCCCCTTGAGGTGCACCCGGAGACTCCAACTGGTGCAGAATGCGGTCGCACAGGGGACACCTCTCCTGCGTGAACTGCATTGGCTCCTGGTAGACTTCCGGGTGCACTTCAAAGTGTTGGTTACCACCTTTAAAGCGCTCCATGGCATTGGACCTGGGTATTTGCGGGACCGCCTTCTGCCACCAATAGCCTCCCACCGGCCAGTACGCTCCCACAGAGAGGGACTCCTCAGGGTGCTGTCAGCCAGGCAGTGTCGGCCTTCTCTGTGGCAGCACCTGCCCTCTGGAAAGACATGCCCCTGGAAATTCGAAATTCGATATCAGATCTCCAGGCCTTTCGCCGTGCCCTAAAAACTTTTCTTTTCCAACAAGCAGGGCTGGCGTAACCCCCCCCCCTTTTTGAGATATTAGACTTTTAATTATATAAGGGATTTTAATTGGAAGATCTTAAACATTTTCAGCCAAAGTGTATAATTCTTTTAAATTTCTTTTAAATTTTGTATTGGTATGTTTTTTACTTGGCTGTGCACCGCCCTGAGTCCAGTAGGAGAAGGGCGGTATATAAATTTAATAAATAATAATAATAATAATAATAATAATAATAATAATAATAATAATAATACCATACATTACACACCTTTACTAGCAGAATACCTGTCAGGTGGAATCCCCTTGTTCCATCACTCTGTCCTGCATGGCATTGACTGTTCCTGTGTTTCAACCCTCTCTTGCTTCATATCGGGAGCATGTTTACAGCAGCTTCTCTTGGCTTTATTTTATTTTTTCAACTTTTAGTATATCCATTGGAGCCTTTTTATTTAAATAATATTTTTCGGAGACAATAACAGAGTAGACCACAACATGGACAAAGTTTTGGCTGATAAGGACTAATAAGGCATGGGGAAAAGAAAGAAGTGCCATGGCACTAGCCCGGGATCTCTCCCACCAATGAAGAATGCAAAACAACCAAAAATTGACGAGCAGTTTGCTGACAAGAGATTTGTAAGTAAAAATACCCCCCCTCCCACCTTCATTTCCAATGATCTGGAGAGGTTAGAATGGGACCGGCAAAGAGATTTGTCAAAACAACAGATACTAAACTTTCCCGATCTGGGGGGAGGGGATCTGGGGGGAGGGGATCTGGGGGGAGGGGAGCAAAATGATAGCCAGCTGTTTTAACAAACAACGAGTCCAGCTACAGCCTGTATGGAAACTGAGATAAAGTCTAAAAAGTTTAACAATAAACTAAACCAGAGTGTGGAGATCTTACCGTGGGAGAATACCACAGAGTTTATGGCAAAGCAATGCCTTCTTACAGCACAAACGGTTATTTCAATATTTGAGCAACTAATAACCATTCAACATGATGTAGGGACTCTGAAAAAAGATACAGCTGTTTATCTGCAAGCACAACATTGGGCTACAGGCACCCCCACTAAAGTCCATACAACAGACTTGGGTAAATCCCATACTTAGAATAAGAAAGAAGAAAAAGAGCAAAGACCCAGGGAAACAGCTAAAGAGCCTGCCAAAAAGTGGCAGCCCACTCAGAAAAACAGTCCTTCTCCACATAAAGCATCAAGAGGAGGCGGAATTAATAGAGGTATTAATAGAGAAGTTTCATTGGAAGACAGTAAAGCATCTCCCCCACAATTAAAGCAATCACATTGCTCACTACAAACACATCAGGTTGCACTTAGAATCCATATGAACAGAATTAATCATGGACGCTGGGTTACCAAGAGTGCTATACTAAATTCCCTAAGCCAGCTTCTTCACTGTCACTGGGGGCAGATTGATCTCCGTGCTGCAGAGTGGCTTCCTGAAGCCCCAAATTGGAAGTGGATACTTCTGTCTTTCAAACAGCTGACCATACCACTGATGCTATTCAAGATGAAGGCACATCTAGCCTCCTTTCAAATCTTTCCTGTCAGAGTTTTCTGTGAGGAAAGGGTTAAACCCTTAATTGTTAACATGCGAGCTCCCAAAGTTGCTGTCTCTTCTGCATTCTCAACCTTGGAAAAGAGAGAGGAAGAAAGTGGGAGTAAGCCAGCCTTGTCCAGCGAAGATGTACTTAACAGCACAGAAACCAGTCTCATTAATATTTTTGGTGCTCTCCCAAGGAAAGAACAAGATAACATACTATTCAAGTTAGAAAATTAAAAAAAATCCTTATTGGACATAATTGACACAGCTGAACCACTTATTGATCTGGTTTCCCCTATAATTGAGCCTCTTACTTCTCCCCCAGGGGACAAGGATTTGCATGAATATGAGAGCATGGAAAACAGAAGTCAAGACACATAGGGGCCATTAGAGGCCCCAGTAGAGAAGGAGATGTTAGCATCCTTATGTGATTATCCTATGACACCTTTAGCACCACATCAAGAAATTGAGAGAGGACCCACGTCAGTGTCACCAGCTCAAAGCCGAATGGAGCACGACTGAATAACCCCTGTTCTACACCTAGAGAAGAGGCATCGGAATGGCAAGCCTTATTAGCTACTGCTAAATCCTCTTACCCTGAACAATTTTACTAGGAGTCGACACAGAATTTAGATGGGGCACCCCTCCCTTTAGAGAAGGCCAATTTTGTGCATGATGACACCTCAATCCATTGCAACAACCATACAACTTCCCTTTCTATAAATCAAATTTCCTGATGAGCTGCAAAAGAGGATCCCCTCTCCACCATAACCTGGAATATAGTGGGTTGGACTGTTCCATCAAAAGACCGTTTTTTTTGACTATATATCACAATTTGACATTCTCTTCTTAAAGGAAACCTGGGTCTCTGCAGAGATACAGTTAGATGCTTATTGGGTTAACTCTATCCCAGTTGCCCAAGTAAAGATGGCTCGCAGGAATTTGGTTTGTATAGTTTCTAGCAAGTTTTTCTTTGCAAGGATTCCTGTTAGTGCCCCTTAAGAATTTGCGCCAATGTTTTGGCCTCAAAAAGTTTTAAGGCAGCAGGTACTAATTGACCTCTGCCTGTATAAAAGAAGTGTTTAATTGCATTTAAGGACCTATTGGCTGCTTGCAATGTCTGCTCCAGGTGTGCCTTCCATGTCCCTTGTGAGTCGAAGACCACCCCCAAGGTATCTAAATGTCCTAACCTCCCATCTGTACGCGGATTCATCATTGTCTCGAGTGAGACCGAGCACTGTTGTGTCATCTGCGAACTTCAGTAGTTTAACAGATGGACTTCCGGTGGTGCTGTCGGGGCAACACAGAAGGAAAAAGATGAGCTCCATCCTTTACCTCTGATTTTTCCGCAATTGGGGACCCTTCGAAGGTGCGTGGAGCTTGAAGAGCCATGCGAAGCAAAGGGGAATCCTGGAGATCAGCATGGCAGTGGACATTCGCACTCTGAAGCAAGGGAAGCCCTCTTCAACCCAGCAAAAAGATGCCCCATCATTTTACCCAATATGGCGGACCCGAGGTCATGACAGCCCACAAGACAATCAGAAGCAAATATTGTTAGCAGACTGTGTCTATTTTCCCTGTTGAGAAATTCTCTCATGTGTGGTAATTGGACCTGTCAAAGTAAATAAATTTAAAAACTATTTGGCAAACGGAAAAAAGCTCTGATTGAAAATTAGCAGTGACTGAAAGAGAACAGCTGTGATTCATCCCAAAAAAAAGGGGGGGGAAATTGCCGAGGGAGGAGAATGAAAAGGAAAGTAGGATTTGAATAAGACTGTAAGTGTGAAAATGAAAGTAGGAGAGCAGAGGAGAACGTGAAAAGAAATGGAAAAAGAATAACTTGGAAAAGGAGAGGTGATATGGACGGAAAGATTTGGAGATTTGGAGAAAGAGTTTAAGAGTTTATTGGATTTCTATACCACCCTTCTCCCAGAGGGACTCAGGGCGGTGTACAGCCACATTTAAAACATATGAATTTATAAAATTTAAAACCAATTAAAATGAATATATACAATTTGGCCCTCAAATTAAAACATACATACACCCACTTAAAATTCATATATTAAGCCAGTCCGGCTTGTTGAAACAGGAAAGTCTTTAGGGCACGGTGAAAAGTACACAGGTCGGGGCTAAGACGAAGCTCTGGGGCAGCTCATTCCAAAGGGCTGGTGCCCCCACAGAGAAGGCTCTCCCCCTGGGTGTCGCCAGTTGGCATTGTTTGGCCGACGGCACCCTGAGGAGCCCCTCTCTATGGGAGTGTATTGGCCAGTAGGAGGTTGTTGATGGCAGAAGGCGGTCTCGTATGTACCCCGGTCCTAAGCCATGGAGCGCTTTAAAGGTGGTGACCAACACCTTGAATCGCACTCGGAAGACCAACGGGAGCCAGTGCAGCTCGTGCAAGAGGGGTGTTATGTGGGCACGCTGAGTCGCACCCATAACCACCCACGCGGCCACATTCTGGACCAGCTGGAGCCTCCGAGTGCTCTTTAAGGGGAGCCCCATGTAGAGAGCGTTGCAGTAGTCCAGATGGGATGTGACGAGGGCATGAGTGACTGTGCGCAGGGCATCCCGGTCCAGAAAGGGACGCAACTGGTGCATCAGGCGAACCTGATAAAAAGCTCCCCTGGCCACGGCTGTCATGGGCTCTTCTAAAGACAGCCGTGCATCCAGGAGAACACCCAAGTTGTGAGCCCTCTCTGTGGGGGCCATGATCTCACCCCCAATAGTCAGCGATGGCACCAGCTGACTATATCGGGGCGCCAGAAGCCACAGCCACTCAGTCTTGGAGAGGTTGAGTTTGAGCCTGTTTCTCCCCATCCAGATCCGCACGGCCTCCAGGAACCAGGACATCATGTTAAGGGCATCATTGGGGGGGTTCGGAGTGGAGATGTACAGCTGAGTGTCATCAGCGTACTGATGGAATCTCACTCTGAAACCACGGATGATCTCACTCAGCGGCTTCACATAAATGTTGAACAGAAGAGGCGAGAGGACCAACCCTTGCGGCACCCCACAGACAAGGTGCCTTGAGGTCGACCTCTGTCCCCCTGCCAACACAAACTGTGTGTGGTTGGAGAGGAAGGAGGAGAACCACTGCAACATGGTGCCTCCCACTCCCAACCCCTCCAATCATCGCAGCATGATACCATGGTCAATGGTATCAAAAGCCGCTGAGAGATCTAATAGGACCAGGACAGAGAAGCAACCCCTGTCCCGAGCCCTCCAGAGATCATCAACCAATGCGACCAATGCCGTTTCCGTGCTGTGCACTGGCCTGAAACCTGACTGGAATGGGTCTAGATAATCGGCTTCATCCAGGTACTGGGGCAGTTGTCGTGCCACCACACTCTCAATAACCTTCGCCAGAAAGCGAAGGTTGGAGACTGGGTGATAATTCAGTAATATAGCCAGATCCAGGGAAGACTTCTTGAGGAGAGGCCTCACCACCACCTCTTTTAAAGAGGGAGGGGGAAGTGACCCTCACTCAAAGAAGCGTTAATAATCCCCTGGATCCAGCCTCATATAACCTCCTGGGAGGCCAGCACCAACCAGGAGGGACACGGATCCAACAAACATATGGCAGCACTAAGCCTTCCCAGAATCCCGTCCACGTCCTCAGGACTCACAGGGTCAAACCCCTCCCAGATAACATTCTCAAGATTCCCCTCTATCACTCCATCCGGATCTACCCAATCAGAGTCCAGACCTTCCCGAATCTGAGTGACTTTGTCATGCAGGAAATGCACAAAATTCTCAGCCCTGCCCTGCAAGGAGTCTTCCCTCGCTCCCAGATGAAGGAGGGAGTGGGTCACCCTAAACAGGGCTGCTGGGCAGTTCTCTGCAGACCCGATAAGAGCAGAAAAATAGTTAAATTTTGCTGCTTTTATCGCCACTAGATAGATCTTAATATGAGACCTCACATGTGTTCGGTCAGATTTGGAGCGATTGGCCCTCCAATCACTCTCCAGACATCTTTTCCAGCGCTTCATCTCTCTCAGCTCCTTGGAGAACCAGGGAGCCAATTGAGATCGGCACCGGGTCAGAGGCCGCAAAGGCATGACACGATCCAAAGCTCTGGTGGCCGCCTATCCCCGGCGGCCACCAGCTCTTCAGTCATGCCATGAGCCACCCAAGTCACCCGAAAGTGACACCCGAGAAAACAGATCAGTGACTTTCAGCAAGAAAAAGTGGTGAGAAAAGGGAATGATTAGGCTAAATTGGATGCTGCTGGCAGAAGTAAAAAAGCCAAGGGAAAGCAGTGAGAGAGTGACTGGAAAAAAAGAAAGGAGAATGGCAAGAATAAAGAGACTTGAATATAATATAATATTAAGTGATTAAGTGGAAAAGAGAATAGTGGTGCTGCGAAAATGAGAGTGGGAAAACATCTGGAAAAAAACCTGAATGTTATAACAGAGGCTTTGTCTCATGTGGAATATCAATAAGGCAGATATATTATAGACAGTGACTAATAACTTAGAAATAGAAGTTCTCCCTTTCCTTCCTTTGAATAGTTTGTTTGTTATTGTTTTGATATTTGATATTGTTCCTGTGGTAAGATCATACTTTAAAATATATAGATTAAGTACTATCACTATTATCAGTAACAATTGATTAATTAGATTATAGTGAAGAGATTATATTTAATAGAGAAATTTTTATAAATTTTCATAAAATAAATATACAAGAGTAGAAACACCTATTATATCAATTATATTTAATATAGTTTAATTTAATTTAAGTAATTAATTAATTAAGTAATTAATAAGTAATTAAAGGAGTGAATATATAGAACAATTTGTAACTGGATTGTAATTATATTGTATTGTATTCTACACTGTGCTATTGATATATAACTGTACATTTTAAAGTAATTAAGGATAATACAATAGAAATAGAAACTAGAGCGTAAAATAAGTATAAATTATAAATAATAGATAAGCAACTCAGTGACAACAGTGGATGGTAATCTGGCAAGAATTTATAATATTCTGGGACAACAAAGCAGAATCCTAAAAGAAATGACTAGCCTTACTACCACAACTTTAAGAGCAGGGAAAAAGGTGGCATCAAACCTGACAGTGGTGACAGCCTTTCCGTCGAGCCAGAAAACAATTGACATGATGCTCCTGGTAGAAAAACCGAGTACCAGCCGCAGGAGCGAGGACTATGGATCGGAGAGAGGGGAGACCCATCAGACGATAATAGTCAGTCATGCGAGCACGGGAAAGTCAAAGAAGATGGCGGCAACCGTTTACATTGAGGGGAGACCCTGCAAAATGGAAGTCAACTCAGGGTCATGCCTCTCCATGGTCTTCTGGACGACCATCAAACAATTAATTCCCAGCTTCACGACCAGTGCACTCAAGCATCAATGACACACACTAAAAGATTACCAGGGCAACCGGATTCCAGTGTTGGGCATTGGAAAGTTCAACGTAAGATTCAAGGACTTCCAAGGAAAACTGCCCCTCACCATAGTAGACTGAGACAGACCTAGCCTATTAGGTCTGGAGTGGTTCGAGCCTTTGGGACTAGAAGTGACCGGAATCAATCAGATTGAAGATGACAGCTGGGAAGAGGATCTGATAAGGGACTTCGCAGATGTCTTCAACGGCAAATTGGCCAAGTACACAGGGTCCCCAATATCTTTTAACCTAGATCCCCAGGTCGCCCCTGTCAGAATTAAACCCAGGAGGGTTCCTTTTGCTCTACGGTCCAAGATAGATGAGCAACTGGACAAACACATGGCCCAAGGGGTATTGGAGCCGAGGGACCATGTTAAGTGGGAGACACCCATAGTAACCCCCACAAACCTCCACAAAGCCAAAGCGCCCTGTGGAGACTATAAGACCACCCTGAATAAGGCATTACAACAGAGCGCCTACCCAGTACCCGTCGTGCAACACTTTTTACACTCCCTGGGGCAAGGGAAGATATTTGCGAAGCTGGATTTGGCCCAGGCATACCAACAATTACTGGTAGATGATGCTGCAGCAGAAGCGCAAACAATAGTCACACACAGGGGAGCGTTCAAGTGCAAGTGTCTGCAGTTTGGAGTAAGCATGGCTCCGGGACTATTCCAAAATCTTATGGAACGTCTGTTACAGGGAATCGAATGAGTCATTCCCTATTTTGACGACGTCTTAATCTTGGCCAAAAATCTGAAACAATTACAGCAGCGTTTAAGGGCAGTGTTAACCAGATTCCAGGAGGTGGGGCTAAAGGTAAAAAGGGACAAGTGCCAGCTAGCAAAAATACAAGTAGAATTCCTGGGATACTTAATCGATGGGTCAGGAATACGACCCACCCTAGGCAAATTAAAGGCAACCAGAGAAGCACCGACCCCAACAAACAAAATGGAACTACAGGCATTTCTGGGGTTATTGAATTTTTACAATATTTTCCTGCCACACAAAGCCACGATTGCTGAGCCCCTTCACCGGTTACTGGATAGGAGAATGGAGTGGACATGGGGGAAGATGGAGAAGAATGCATTTGAACAGATAAAAAAACTTTTAACTTCGGACAGAGTATTAGTACATTACAGCGGGACATTGCCTTTAAGACTGACTTGCGATGCATCTCCATTCGGCATCAGAGCTGTGCTAAGCCATTGCATGCCAAATGGCAGAGAAGCCCCCATTGCATTCTACTCACGAACACTGTCCAAGCCAGAAAGAAACTACAGCCAGCTGGATAAAGAGGCGTTGGCCGCAGTAACTGGCATTAAAAGGTTCCATGAATACCTATATGGAAGAAAATTCAAACTCATCACAGACCACAAGCCACTCATGGGAATCATCGCGGAAGATAAACCTATGCCCCCCCCATACTATCCCCGAGAATGCTAAGGTGGACGGAATTCCTCGCAGCATACGACTACCAACTAAATTACAAACCTGGAAAGACCATCGACCATGCTGATGTGCTCAACAGATGCCCGCTTCCGGAACCAGTAGAAGACCCAGAACCAGCCACAACCACCCTGCTGATAGAAACCATGGAGAACACTCAAATCTCGGCTATGGACATCACGAGAGCAACAGCCAAGGACAGAACTCTGGCACGTGTTTTAAATTGGGTCTGGAAGGGATGGCCTTTGATGGACATAGACACTGAACTCCAACCATTCAAGATGAGGCAAACAGAACTTTCAGGATTAAGAGGGTGTTTATTGTGGGGGGGGATAGAGTAATAATCCCAAAAGCATTAAGAAATGATGTTTTAGACTTGTTACATGAGGGACATCTGGGGATCGTGAAAATGAAGGCACTGGCAAGAAGCTATGTATGGTGGTCGGGGATGGACAAAGAAATAGAGACATGGGTATCAACTTGCACACCATGCCAGGAATCCCACCCAGCACCGCATCCAGCACCCACACATGATTGGGAGAATCCCGGGGTTCCGTGGTCCCACATACATATAGACTTTGCAGGACCATGCCAGGGAAACACATTCCTGATCATCGTTGATGCATACTCTAAATGGTTAGAGGTACAGTTAATGACATCAACGACGACAGAAGCAATCATCCGAGATCTGCGGAGACTGTTTGCAACACATGGAATACTCAATCTGGTAGTCTCAGACAATGGACCCCAATTCACGGTTAACCAATTCGAAATGTTCTTAGTAAGCCAAGGCATCCGACACATGTTATCCATGCCAGGAAAACTGTCCACGAATGGATTGGCTGAAAGGATGGTGAGAATGACGAAAGAAACATTAGCAAGACTGGGACCAGGGGACATACAAGTGAAAATAGATAAGCTACTGAGCATACAGCACATCACACCCGGTGCCACCACACACAGAGGCCCCGCGGAACTACTAATGGGAAGGAAGCTAAGATCCAATTTAGATAGACTTCACCCCCATTACAGTACAGAGAAGCCAGTTGACTCAACCAGCAAGACTAGACAGTGATAAGGTGATAAGGTGTATGCTAAGAACTTTAGCAGAAACCCCCTATGGGTTCCAGCAGAAATTACTCAGATCACAGGGCCCCTGTCCTACAGGATAGAAACAGAGGATGGTCGGAGTTGAAAAAGACACATAGATCAGCTCAGGGGCTGGCTAGTCAGGAGAGAACATGAAACACAAGAAGGAACAGGGAAGAAAAAAAGAAATTCATACAGAAACAGACCAGGTCCTACACCAAACACCACCAAATGAACAACAAGGACAACACTCAAGCCCAACTGGAGACAGTGAACACTTATCTGAAGTCCAGGAGGGAGTCATCGATAACTACGACAGTCCACTGTTCTAGCTGGGGGAGAAGAAAGGAACATCCAACAGAATAAGCCCACACCAACAGCAGAGTTTGAGAGAGTTCCGGAGGTGCCTCCAGGAGAGACGCAGAACTCAACCTCTCATTCCAAGATCGCTGGAACAACTGAACTGCGCAGGTCCAGTCGCACCCCGAAAAGGCCCGCCTACTTACACGACTACGTGGCTTGAGAGACTCCAGGATTGGTTAATACTGATCTAGAGGGGAGGGGTGTTGAGTATTGAATGACAATTCAAACAGACCAATTAGAAGTGAGTAAACAGAGCGGGAGATTTAGAAGCACATCAATGGCTGAAGCCGAGGACAGCTCCCTTTAAAAGGGGCTGCCGCGGCTAGGCAATCTATTGCTGTACTGGAGCTAATAAAGAGCTGTTACTGAAGTCCGTGTCCTGTGTCCTTCCTGCACCCACAATTTAACAAATACCAATTTGAAAATGCAAATAAACCCGGGAGGTGGCTAGCATATAAATTAAAAAAAGAGAAAGTAGAATAATTTACCAATTACAAGATGAGGCAAGCAATCTACAAAATAATGAAGAAGAGATCAAAAGGATTACATTAGAAAGTTTTGAAAATTTGTGCAATCAAGAGGAAGTGGAGATGGAAAAAATAAATGGTTACATACAAGAGGAAAGTATGCCCAGGTTAGAGGAAGAGGAAAAGATGAGCTTAAACAGAGAGATTTTTTTGGAAGAATTAAAGGAAGCGATTCATAGACAAAAAAATAATAAGACTCTGGAACCGGATGGTTTGCCAGGTGAATTTTATAAAAACATGGGGGAAATATTGGAACCGATCCTCTTGGATTTATATAATGAGGCACTATTGGAAGCAAAGATCCCCACCTCGTGGAGAGAAGCATATATCATAGTCATCATGAAAGAAGGTACTGACCAGAACCAGATTCAAAACTATAGACCAATTTCTCTTTTGAATACCGATTATAAGATTTTTATGACCATCCTGGCAGGAAGGATGAAAAAAATATTAAATGGAATTATCCACTCCAATCAGAATGGTTTTCTACCATTGACGCAAATTAAAGACAACACAAGGACAGTTTTAAACATCTTAGAATACTATGAGGCTCATCCAGAGAAACAAGTAGCCCTTGTTTTTCTGGATGCGCAAAAAGCCTTTGATAACTTAAATTGGAAATATATGACAAAACAAATTAAAGAAATGAAATTCGGCAAGACATTTGAACAAATGATTGAAACAATTTATTCCACCCCAAAAGCAAATATTATAATCAATGGGGAAATCACAAAATCATTTGAGATAAAGAAAGGAGTTCGCCAAGGATGCCCATTATTATCTCTGCTTTTTATCCTGACACTAGTGTCACTAGTGAAAAAAATTAGGGCAAATATAGAGATTAAGGGGACTAAAGTTAAGAGAGAAGAATATAAATTAAAGTCATTCGTAGATGATCTGGTGTTTTTTATTGAGGAACCAAAATTTATTTTATTTTATTTATTTATTTATTTATTTATTTATTTAGATTTATATACCGCCCTTCTCCCTGAGGGGACTCAGGGCGGTGAACAGCCAAAAGTAAAAAACATACATACAAAATTTAAAAGCCAAATAAAACCAAATTAAACAATGGCCCCGACTATTTAAAATCCCAATTATAAAATATTAAAACCCCAAATATTAAAATATTTAAATTTTAAAATATTTAAAATTATTTTTACAAAAGAAGGGAAAAATTAGGCCAGGCCCGCCTGGTGGAACAGAAAAGTTTTTAGCTCACGGCGGAAGGTGCGACGATCCAGGATCCTCTGTATCTCCGGGGGGAGCTCGTTCCAGATAGTGGGTGCCCCCACAGAGAAGGCTCTCCCCCTGGGGGCTGCCAGTCGACATTGTTTGGCCGATGGCACCCGGAGGAGCCCCTCTCTATGGGAGCGTACTGGTCAGTGGGAGGCTATTGGTGGTAGTAGGCGGTCCCGCAAGTACCTGGGTCCTAAGCCATGGAGCGCTTTAAAGGTGGTAACCAACACCTTGAAGCGCACCTGGAAGACCACCGGGAGCCAGTGCAGCTCGTGCAGGAGAGGAGTAACATGGGAGCGCCACGTCGCTCCCATCACCACCCGCACGGCCGCATTCTGCGCCAGTTGGAGCCTCTGGGTGCTCCTCAAGGGGAGCCCCATGTAGAGAGCATTACAATAGTCCAGGCGAGAGGTGACGAGGGCATGAGTGACCGTGTGTAAAGAGTCCCGATCCAGAAAGGGACACGACTGGCGAATCAGGCGAACCTGATGAAAAATCCTCCCGGTCACGGCCGTCAAATGCTCTTCTAAAGACAGCCGTGAATCCAGGAGGACGCCCAAGTTGCGTGCCCTCTCTGCAGGGGCCAATGATTTGCCCCCGATAGTCAGCGATGGCACCAGCTGACTATATTGGGACATCGGAAACCACAGCCACTCGGTCTTGGATGGATTGAGTCTGAGCCTGTTCCTCCCCATCCAGATCCGCACGGCCTCCAGGCACCGGGACATCACTTCAAGGGCATTGTTGGGGTGGCCTGGGATGGAGATGTACAGCTGGGTGTCGTCAGCATACTGATGATATCTCACCCCAAAACCACAGATGATCTCGCCCAACGGCTTCACATAAATGTTGAACAGGAGGGGTGAGAGGACTGACCCTTGTGGCACCCCACATATGAGGGGCCTTGGAGTTGACCTCTGCCCCCCTGTCAACACCGACTGCAACCAGTTGGAGAGAAAGGAGAACCACTGCAACACAGTGCCTCCCACCCCCAACTTTTCCAACTGGTGCAGCATGATACCATGGTCGATGGTATCAAAAGCCGCTGAGAGATCTAACAGGACCAGGACAGAGGAGCACCCCCTGTCCCAAGCCCTCCAGAGATCATCAACCAACGCGACCAATGCCATTTCCGTGCTGTACCCGGGTCTGAAGCCCAACTGGAATGGATCCAGATATGTCATTTCATCCAGGTGCTGGGGAAGCTGTTGCGCAACCACACTCTCGACAACCTTCGCCAAGAAGCGAAGGTTGGAGACCGGACAATAATTTACCAACATTGCTGGGTCCAGGGAAGGCTTCTTCTTCTTTTTTTTTTTTGTAAAAAGTTTTTATTGGTTAAAAATATACAGTATTATAGTTTACAATATGCTGAATTTTCAATATCTTTGTAAAAAGATATTTCAATTATTATTCTCTTTTTTAAGTTCTCACACAACAGACATTATTATGTTAAATCAAAACAAATAACCAGGTTGTATAAAAGTTATATAAACAGAAAAAAGCAAATAGCCAAAGTGTTATACAAAATACAGTAAAAAGAGAGAGAGAAAAAAAGATGTCAAGTAAAAGACATTAAATAATGAATTCCCCTCCTTTCTTCATTATTTACTAACCAGGAGGGACACGGGTCCAATAAACAAGTGGTCGCGTTCAGCCTGCCCAGAATCCTGTCCACATCCTAAGGGTCACAGGATCAAACTCAGTCCAGATAACATTCACAAGACCTGCCCCTGTCCCTCCCCCCGAGACTACCCAGTCGGAGTCCAGATCTTCCTGAATCTGAGTGATTTTATCATTCAGATACTGAACAAAATCCTCGGCTCTACCCTCCAAAGGGTCCTCCCGCGCTTCCTGGTGTAGTAGGGAGCGGGTCACCCTAAAGAGGGCAGCCGGGCGATTATCTGTTGATGCAATAAGAGCAGCAAAATAGTTACATTTAGTTGCTTTTATCGCCACTAAGTAATTCCTAATGTGGGATCTCACTAGTGTCCGGTCAGATTCAGAACAACTGGCCCTCCAACTACTCTCTAGGTGTCTTTTCTGGCACTTCAACTCCCTCAGCTCCTCGGAGAACCAAGGAGCCAATTGAGATCGGTGCCGGGTCAGAGGCTGCAAAGGCACGACTTGATCCAGAGCTCCAGCGGCCGCCCTGTCCCAGGCGGCCACTAGGTCTCCGGTCGAGGCGTGTGCCAGAGCCTCAGGAAATGGCCCAAGCTCCATCTGGAACCTATCAGGTTCCATCAGGCGCCTGGGGCGGAACCAACTTACCGGCTCCGCCTCCCTGCGGCGGGGTGCAGCGGTTTGAAAGTCGAGATGAAGGAGAGAGTGATCTGACCATGACAAGGGCTCGATGACTAAGTCCCTATCTCAAGATCACTCAACCACTGTCCAGAGATGAAAACCAGATCCAGCGTGTTTCCCCCCGTGTGGGTAGGGCCATGAATTAGCTGGATCAGATCCATAGCTGTCATGGAAGCCACCTCCGACGTCTCACCCACAGATGGAAGGTTGAAATCCCCCATGACCATAAGTCTAGGGGTTTCAACCGCCACCACGGCAATAACATCAAGGAGCTCGGGCAGGGCTGCTGCCACGTGGCAGGGAGCCAGGTACGTGATCAGCAAACCCATCTGAACCCCATGACCCCACTTCACAAGGAGGGACTCACAGCTGGCCGTCTGAGGAAATGTGGCTTCCCTCGGTATCAGACCTTCTTTAATAATAACCGCTACTCCCCCGCCCCTGCCCTGTGGCCTTGGCCGATGGAATGCAAGGAAACCTGGTGGGCACATTTCAACGAGGGGAACCCCCCCTCCTGGCCCAACCAGGTCTCCGTGATACCTGCCAGGTCCGCTCCCCCCTCACAAATAAGATTACAAATGAGGGGGGCTTTATTTACTACGGACCTGGCATTGCACAACATCAGCCGAAGGACCGGGCCCTGAGGGTCTGTGCAACCTGGGGAACGGGTGGAGCCTTGGGGGCTGGAGTGTACCACCGCTCGTAAACAGCGGGTGTGCACTCCCCTAACTCGATATGGCCCCCTGCTCCCACCATATCTACCCCTCCCACTCACGGTAGTGATGTTCCAGGCACTATCCGGACAACCTCTGGTTGAGACAGGACCTATTTTGATAAGGGAGATAGAAAAATATGGAGACATTTCAGGCCTTAAAATTAATAAGATAAAAACAAAAATGATAGTTAAAAACATGACAAGACAACAGGAAAGAGAATTAGAGGGAAAATTGGGACTACAAAGTGTAAAGAAAGTGAAATATTTAGGAATATGGTTGATGGCGAGATGCTCCTCAATAAAAGAAGACAACTACAGAAAACTTACAAAGCAAATAAAATTGGATTTAGAAAGATGGAGTGCATTACAATTATCTATATTGGGCCGAATTGTAACCATTAAAATGAATGTATTGCCAAAATTGTTATATCTCTTTTAGACTATACCTATAAAATTGGACAATTTTTTTTTTATTGAACAAAATCACCACAAAATTTATATGGGCAGGTAGAAAAGCACAAATAAAATTAACAGACCTTCAAGATAGTAAAAGCAGAGGTGGTCTAGGGCTTCCAGATTGGCGACTCTATTACAAAGCAGCAATTTTAACATGGGTTAAGCAGTGGATAAACTTAAGAAATAGAAGATTACTTATATTGGAAGGGCATGATCTACAAAAAGGGTGGCATACTTTTCTATGGACAAAGAAAATAAATCCCATTCATATTTTTTTCATCACAAAATACGAGAGGCCTTAATGTTAATATGTCAAGAAACTAAGAAAAAAATACTATATGAAAATGCCTGGGTGGGTGTTGACAATCGAGGCAATGATACATCCAAATGTTATGGATATAAACAAAATGGTTAAATATTGTGAAATTTTAGATGGTCAAGGAAATTTAAAAAGTAGGCAAGATCTGGAGAAACAAGGAATTAACATTGATTGATGGTTTTATCTACAAATAAAATTGCAGTATTTAAAAGATAAAGAGGAATATGGAATTGAGCTGGTTACACAACACTTAGACAAATTACTGATTGGCACAGATGAAAAGTTATAACCAAATTATATAAATATTTTTTGGAATTTGAAAAAGCAGAAGAAATAGTGAAGGGAGTGATGATAGCATGGGCAAAGAATGTAGGACACAATATTGAATTAGAGGAATGGGAAACAATTTGGAACAGAAATTATAAAATAACAAGATCAGCAAAATATAAAGAAAACCAATACAAAATGTTCTACCATTGGCATTTGGCTCCCTCAATATTGGCAAAAAAATATCCAAATTTAACTCCAAATTGTTGGAAATGTGGACAGAAGCAGGGTACCTTCTATCACTCATGGTGGCTGTGTTCAGAATCGAAAAAATATTGGAAAAAGATAAAAAATTGGTTGCAGGAAATAACTGGAGCTCAACTGGAATATACCAGGAACTGTTCCTTCTGGGGATAATGAAAAAAACTTATGATAAGAAAACAAGACATATGATCCTACATGTAACAACCGTGGCAAGATTGGCCTTTGCGCAATGTTGGAAGAATGCAAAGACGCCCTCTGATCCCTTAATAATAAAAAAAATATTTGATTGCACTGAAATGGACAAACTAACATTGGAATTGAAAGGAATGACAGACTTGGAGTATTATGTATCATTGGAGAAATGGTACAAATGGATTGAAAACAGAAAAATAAAATAGATTCAGATATAATAGAATTTGATGAAAAAAGTGTATAGAGTATAAGAACTTAGTAGCAATATGTCGTGTAAAAGGTCACAGTTCTGCACAAAAATTTTCTTTCTTGTATTTTTGTATTTTTGACTTATGTTTTTGTTTTTTGTTTATTTAAAAATTAATAAAACATGTTTTTAAAAAAAGAAGTGCAGATGACAGACTCAATGATTCCTCTGTAGAATTGTATCAGCAGCTCCTTGGGCAGTTTGAGCTTTCTGAGTTGGCACAGAAAGAACATTCTTTGTTGTGCTTTTTTGATGACATTTTTGATGTTCGATGTCCATTTTAGGTCATGAGATATGGTAGAACCTAAAATTTTGAAGGTCTCTACTGTTGATACTGTGTTGTCTAGTATTCTAAGAGGTGGTAGACCCGGAGGGTTTCTTCTAAAGTCCACCACTATTTCTACAGTTTTGAGTGTGTTCAGTTCCAGATTGTTCTGGTCGTACCACGAGGCTAGTTGTTCAACCTCCTGTCTGTATGCGGATTCATCATTGTCTCGAATGAGACCGATCACTGTTGTGTCATCTGCAAACTTCAGTAGTTTAACAGATGGATTGTTTGAGATGCAGTCATTGGTATATAGAGAGAAGAGAAGTGGAGAGAGCACACAGCATTGTGGGGCCCCTGTGCTAATTGTACAGGTATCTGATGTGATTCTGCTTAGCTTCACCTGCTGCTTCCTGTCTGTTAGGATGCTTACGATCCATTTACAAGTGTGTTCAGGTACCGCTAGCTGGTTTAGCTTAGTCAGAAGAATGTCTGGAATGATGGTGTTGAATGCTGAACTAAAGTCTATAAAGAGGACCCTTGCATAGGTCTTTGGAAATTCAAGATGTTGTAGGATGTAGTGCAGAGTCATATTAACAGCATCATCTGTTGATCTATTTGCTCAGTATGCAAATTGCAGGGGGTCTAACAACGGATCCGTGATGGTTTTCAAGTGAGACAGCACTAGCCTTTCAAAGGTTTTCATAACTACAGATGTTAGAGCAACTGGTCTGTAGTCGTTCAGTTCCTTGATGGTGGGCTTCTTCAGCACTGGAATGATAGTAGAGCGTTTGAAGCAAGAAGGAACATAGCACATCTCTAGTGATTTATTGAAGATATGCGTGAAGATGGGGGCCAATTGGTCAGCACAGACTTTTAAGCAAGAAGGAGTTATCTTTTCCCGGCCTGGAGCTTTTCCTGGCTTTTGTCTGTGAAATAAGTCTTGCACTTCCTTTTCTGTGATTACTAGCCTTTGGTTGTCCTTTTCTTGTAATTGCTTTTGGAATATGCACTCACACATTGCTTCAAAAAACACTTAAATGTGCCAGAGATGGTTTTCTCCCATATAACACTGCATATGGAGTATTATTAATGGATGAACTCCACAGCCTATTGATTAAATAATTAGCAGTCAACATGGGCTCACCCCAATATGACTGGCTCATACCAGAATCCTCCAGCAGTGCGTCATGGTTTCTAAGACACCATACCACCTCTCAACAACACCATTCTCAGCTGCTGTGTATGGATTAGTGCATCTGTGTTTTATTCCTAACGGTCCCAACAACTGCTGAAAACTTGATGACATGAATTCTGAACCTCTGTCAGTTTGCAGCTGACACACTGGTTGTTTATACCTTCTTTCTAGGAAGCTTACCCATTGGTTAAATTTCTGTAGCACCTCTATTTTACTCTTTAGTAAATAGCACAACCCAAACCTGCTGTAGTCATTTACAATGACCAGCGCATACTTTGCTCCTCCCAAACTGGTTTGCACTGGCCCCACCAAATCTGCATTCTCCAGCTGATTCTCCAGCTACTCTGCTTAGTTTAGTGGCTAGTGGGTAAGGACATTTTATTATTTACCAGCTCTAGAGCTCTTGTTGTCTGCCTTGTGCTACTTTTGCTTACTGAGAATGCTTTGGACTTTGATGATTTGCATATTGTACAATCCAAATATGTCTTACATCCCTTTAAATTTAAACCTTCTCCAAACTGTTGCATCTTTTGCAAAACCTTCTGCAAAACCCTGAAGCTGGCATGGCCAAGCTTTCTATGCAAGAGATGAATGCATGAATTATGTTGTGCCACATTTCCAAATGTTTGGGCACATTGAACCTTTTGTCCCTGCAACACGTAAAGATTATCCTGTTTTATGCCCTGTGCACATACACTCCCATTTCTTTTTATGAGACACCTCCCATTTACAAATGTGGACTCAAATCCTTGTTTGTCTAGACTGGAGACACTCAGTAAACTATGCTCCATTTCAGGCACACATAATATGTTACTAAACCTTTCCTCCAGACTTGGAATCAGCACACTGCCTTTTCCTGTGACTTTAGCCTTCTGGCCATTCGATAAGGCTACTGCATTTCCTCCAGCTGGATCCATTCTGAAAAACAGTTTAGAATTATTAACAATTGTTTGACTAGTTCCACTGTCTATTAACCATTTGTCTCTGCTATTACAATAGCTAACTTTTGCCACAGCAATTTGTCCATCAGTTGATTTTCTTCCTTGCAAATACTGTAGTTCTTTCTTTGCAAACAGTCCGTCTTTAAATGTGTCTTTTCATCACAGATGAAGCATTGCCTCTGTTGCTGGGCTGTAATCTAGTCTCTTCTGCTGCTACATTTCTCTTTGCAGAAATCTTGTCTGTTGCTCTGCTCCTTGGGCTCCCACCTCAGGAATTTCTGATCATGACTTTTTCTAAAATGGTGTTTCTGCTCATCAGAAATTAAACAAGCCTTTAAGGCCTCCAAACATAATTCCTGCTCTGGTTTGCATTCAAATACTGCAGAAACTATGTCCCACATTTCATCCAGACTGTTTAACACCAACAGCATCCTCTGAGATTCAGAAATCTTCATGCCACGCTGTTCTAACTCAACAAATAGAGTCTGCATATGTATAAAATGCTGCTCCATAGATTCTTGTGGTTGCAACCATGCTCTGTATAATTGTTTTGACAATTGCACAATATTGCATGCTGATACACTCACATGCACACTTCTCAAGTGCAGCCAAACCTCCTTTGCAGTCTTTAAATTATCCACATTGATAAATCGTTCATCTTCTAAACTCAAAATGATGTAGGCCATTGATTTATCATGCTGCCTTTGCTCTGCAGCTGCTAATGGCCCCTGGGGTAGATTAACAATATCCCACAGCTGCTTAGCCTACAGAAAACATTCCATCTTTGCAGCCCAGATAATATAATTTTTCTGTCCCAAATGAGACAAAAAGCTCTCCTTAAATTCAACAGGAGCCATCCTGCAAGCCTTCTTTGCCTTGTTCTCTTTTACTATAACACAGGCAGTCCTTCAGCTTAATTACTGTTCAGTCTTTTTGTGTGCCCTGGGCCCATAACCTGTCAGAGTTTGTTGCAGCACACACAAGCAGACTATTAAGCAGGATTCAAAAAGTCTTTATATACATAACAACACATAAGGCATACAATACTCTTGTAGGTTTTTCCATGTTGTAGAGAAAGGAAATAGCAAGTACAAACACAGCACATAATGGAAGCACAAAATGGAGAAGACAAAATGGAGGAGAGAGAAGCTACTGCCCTCAAGCTTATATAAAGAACAGTTAAGCCATACCCAGGCTTCAAACTGTTTCTTATGGTCCCATACAACAAATACTATGTTTCAGTTACCAAACAGCCCTCATTGGCTGACCTGTTGCTATTCCCTATTCCAGTTCATGAATATACGATGACAAAAACACATTCAGGTCATCTGCCAGTTGTTCCTTCAGCATGGAAAGGAGGTTTGCTGTAACCGGTGATATTTTTAAAACTTTTCCACAAGTTTGCTGGTTCATTTGTTGAGAACTGATTCTGTAGCTTTTCAGAGTAGCTTCTTTTTGTTGCTCTGATCTCCCTTGTTAATACTTTTCTGGTCTGATTGTATAGCATTCTATCACCTTTTCTGCAGGCTTTCTCTTTGGAATGATCAGACCAGACCACCCCAACGATGCCCTTGAAGTGATGTCCTGGTGCTTGGAGGCCGTGCGGATCTGGATGGGGAAGAACAGGCTCAGACTCAATCCATCCAAGACTGAGTGGCTGTGGTTACCGACGTCCCGATATAGTCAGCTGGTACCATCACTGACTATTGGGGGCGAATCATTGGCCCCCACAGAGAGGGCGCGCAATTTAGGCGTCCTCCTGGACTCATGGCTGTCCTTAGAAGACCATCTGATGGCTGTGTCCGGGAGGATTTTTCATCAGGTTCGCCTGATCCGCCAGTTGCGCCCCTTTCTGGATTGGGACTCCTTACTCACGGTCACTCATGCCCTTGTCACCTCCCGCCTGGACTACTGTAATGCTCTCTACATGGGGCTCCCCTTGAGGAGCACCCGGAGGCTCCAGCTGGCGCAGAGTGCGGCCGCGCGGGTGGTGATGGGAGCGACGTGGCGCTCTCATGTGACACCGCTCTTGCGCGAGCTGCACTGGCTCCCGGTGGTCTTCCGGGTGTGCTTCAAGGTGTTGGTTACCACCTTTAAAGCGCTCCATGGCTTAGGACCCGGGTACTTACGGGACCGCCTACTACCTCCAATAGCCTCCCACCGACCGGTACGCTCCCATAGAGAAGGACTCCTCCGGGTGCCGTTGGCCAAACAATGTCGACTGGCGGCCCCCAGGGGGAGAGCCTTCTCTGTGGGAGCACCCACTATCTGGAACGATCTCCCCCCAGAGATTCGGCGGATCCCGGACCTTCGTGCTTTCCGCCGTGAGTTAAAAACTTTTTTATTCCATCAAGCGGGCCTGGCATAGTATCTCCCCTTTTTATAAGAAAATTTTAAATTGTATAATCCAAATTTTTAGATCTGGGATTTATATATTTTTTAAAAAAATGGGTTTGAATTGTTGGGCAATTGTTTAATTTGGTTTTAATTCGGTTTTAAATTTTGTATTCATGTTTTTTATCTCTGCCTGTTCACCGCCCTGAGTCCCCTCGGGGAGAAGGGCGGTATATAAATCAAATAAACATAAACAACATAAACATGATGTAGCTGCTTAAGTTTAGCTGTGAACCAAGGTTTGTTGTTATTGTATATTCACAGGTTTCTGGTCGGCACACATAGGTCTTCACATAAACTGACATATGATATTACAGTATCTGTGAGTTCATCCAGGTCTGCAGAGGTATCTTCAAAAGCATTCAAATCAGTGCAGTCAAGACAAGCCTGTAGCTTTAGCTTTGCCTCCTCAGTCCAAGATTTCACTGATTTAATTGTTGGTTTTATGGTTTTACATCTTTGTCTATAAGCAGGAATAAGGTGAATCATGCAATGATCAGAGTGTCCCACAGCTGCTTGTAGTAAAGACCGATAAGCATCTTTTAATGTTATATAGCAGTGGTCTAAAGTATTATTGCCTCTAGTAAGACGTGCTGAAATATTTTGGTAGCTCTTTGCTTAAGTTAGCACTGTTGAAATCTCCTAACACAATGAGGAGTGAATCCAGGAATTTAACTTCAGCCCACATAATCTGGTCAGCTAGAGTTTGTAATGCATTGTTTACACAAGCTTGTGGAGAAACATACACAGCAATTAGGAGAAATGGAAAAAACTCTAGTGAAGAATGAAATGGTTTGCAATTGATAATTAACATTTCTAAGTCCACATCACATAATTTCTTTAGTATAGTTATATTTTGGCACCAACGTCTGTTGATATAAAAACACAGGCCCACTCCCTTCTTTTTACCTGTTTTTTCTGCAGTTCTGTCTGCTTTTGTATCTGAAACACTGGGATATACATGTTGCTATCATCAATTGACTCATTTAGCCAGGTTTCAATGAAGAAGAGAGCTGCTGAGTTGTAAAAATCAGAGTTGCATCTATTTAAAAGAAGTAGTTCATCCATCTTATTAGCAAGTGAATGTAAATTAGTCATGTAAGTAATAGGTAATATTAATAAGTAATATAAGTAAGAAGATAGGTGAGGACTCAAAGCTTTGCAAGATACCACAACAGAGACACCATTAGGTGGTACTCAAGATCTAGATATTTCTACATCAAAACACAAATATTGAAAATGAACTATGAGAACAGTGAGAATTAGTGATCCTTACTCAAGAAGATAACTATGATGTGACAGGTATCACTGAAACCTGGTGGGATAATACTCATATTATGGGTATTATGGGTATTAGAGGAAGCCAGCATTGCTATTGATTGTTTTCATTTCCAAACCAGGCATCCTTTCCTCTATCTTCTTCCCAGAAAGTACAAAGTCCTCTAACTGAAAAACAAGTGGAACTGAAGTGAAAAATAACCGAACACCTAGAACAGCTTGTTACAAAAAAATCTGCTACCACAATTATTAAAAAATATTCCAATTATATTACTGGAATATTAAATACAAGCACCAGCAAACTGCAAGAAACAAACCAGCTGACGTACAGCACAGCTTTAGTTATAACTGAAGATTTTGGATGCAATAGCAACAAATGGGGAAAAAGCTAAACAGTGCATAACAAAAACAGGAGATCAGGTTGGAAAATAAGATCAGCATGAGTAAGATTAGATGCAAACAAGCTAGAACAGATGAAAGAAAAAAAAAGCTGAAGAACAAAATGACCAAAGAATAATTGATCAAGAAATATTACCTAGAGACAAAGTTCAAGAAAGCACTAGAAAGAATAAAGCAGCAAATAAAAGCCATAATCAAGAAAATATGATATGAATGATATCGTATCATACATTTAGCAGATATGAAGCTCAAATTGCACACCACAGGCAGAATCTCCTATTTCAGTTGAATTACAAACATTTCTACCAATCCATCAATGGAGAGACTAGCCAACACTTGACAAAGAAGAAACAGTGCAGTTCTGGGCACGGCTATGAGTTAACCCAAAAAATGTGACAAGACTGCCACATTTGGAGAAAAGAGATGGAGAAGTAAAAAAAAAAGCTGAAATGAAAAAAAATTGTAGTAATAGCAAAAATGGTGGATAAAAGGGCAAGGAAGGTAAAGATGAACTGCATAGCAATAGGAATAGCACTTAGACTTATATACCGCTTCACAGTGCTTTACAGCCCTCTCTAAGTGGTTTACAGAATCAGCATATTGCTCCCAACAATCTGAATCCTCATTTTACTGACCTTGCAAGGATGGAAAATTGAGTCAATTGCATGGCTTGATAGAATCAAGCAAGCAATCAAATCAAAAGGATTCTGTGGTAACTGAATAATGAGTGCTGAGCTGTTTTTCAGAGGCCTTTTGTTAGTTTGCATGTTCTTAGCTGTTATCTTACATGTATATACCTGGAGATAAACTCTACTGACAGAAGCAGGACTTATTTTAAGTGAAAATGCATGGAACTCAGCCTTTTCTGTCCATATAGCTAGCATATTTTTCTTAGTGTCTTTGTAATACTAATGGAGCCATGAATCTGAAGCTTGTTGATCGAAACAAGAGAAATATTTTACCAGGAGAAATATTACAAACTCCATTACTTACTGATATTTTGTTGCCATTTTTCTTATTCACATCTCCCAGCATATACCATTAGATTTTTCTTTCTAAAATTAAATTGTTAAGACTTTGATTGACTGAAGAGCACAACTGATAAACACATTTTTAGAGTTGTGATATTTATGTCCTGTTAATTCATCAAAGGATTAATTACTCTGTGCAATTATTTTATTGCTATTTTCACAATACTGGGCTTATTAAACTAGAAGCTGGAGGTATTCAACTATTCTGGAAAAAACAGTGACATTGTATTCTATAGTGTTCTAGTTCATTCATAAAAGTCAATGACATTAGAGACTGGCTTTTGAACCTAGGACACAAGTACCGATTTGGCTTGAAGATTTCTGTGTGGTTTAGCACAAATGCTATAATTATATAGCTTTATTGATGATTTACTATTCTTTGCTCATAGAATAGAATAGAATAGAATAGAATAGAATAGAATAGAATAGAATAGAATAGAATAGAATAGAATAGAATAGAATAGAATAGAATAGAATAGAATTTTTTATTGACCAAGTGTGATTGGACACACAAGGAATTTGTCTTGGTGCATATGCTCTCAGTGCACATAAAAGAAAAGATACGTCCATCAAGAATCATAAGGTACAACACTTAATGATAGTCATAGGGTACAAATAAGCAATCAGGAAACGATATCAATATAAATTGTAAGGATACAAACAACAAAGTTACAGTCATACAGTCATAAGTGGAAGAATCATGGAAAGAATAGCAAGCACTGTTGCTGAGAAATGCCGGATGGCCCTGGCTCTATCTCTGTGTCTGACGCTGAGCATCCATCAGAGCCTTCCTCAGGCTCCAGAATTGGCCCAAGTTCTTCTCCAACCTCCTCATCATCTGAGTCTGCTGCCAGCTCTGCTGGTAGCTGGTGGGCCACAACAAGCACTAGCAATAGCACTTAGACTTATATACTGCTTTACAGTGCTTTACAGCCCTTTCTAAGTGGTTTACAGAGTGAGTATATTGCCTGCAACATTGCCCCCTGGGTCCTAATTTTACCCTCTTCAGAAGGATGGGAGGCTGAGTCAACCTTGAGCCTGGTGAGATTTCAACTGCCAAATTGCAGGCAGCTGGCAGTCAGCAGAAGTAGCCTGCAGTACTGCACTCCAACCACTGCCTACTGTAGCTCAATAAAAGAAGAACCATAATGCTTTAGTTTTTTCGTTCGATTTCCAGAATTTTTGCATATAATAATTATTATAATTAGTAAAGAACTTATTATAATTATTAAAGAACTTATTATAATAATTAAAGAACTCATTTAATGCATGAAACTCTGAGGCAGTGAAGCTGGTTTGAGATTAATATTACATTTTGTATAAATTATATTTGTCTCTACTTTAAGAAGAGGGGAGACAGTTTAATGCAGCTCCTGAAGTTTTCATTAGTTACCAGCCACACCAGCACCATCTCATTCAGCCCCAATATGCCCCACTGTCCTGTACTCTCCAGGATCTGCCACATGCCATTTATCTTCACCGTTTTTCTCCCACTGCTGAAAAGCCAGTGCAGCCTATCTGAGGCTACTCCTGACTGCAACAAAATCTTCTTACTGAGTCCACCTTGCACTATTTTCCAAGTGTGCTCCATTTTTGCAATTCTTTGGAAGCCTCCTCTAATTTTCATGATTTGGAGAATGAGGCTTCCAAAATTCTGTGATAATGGGCTCCATTCTCACAAACAATTGAGGCTGGATGGAATGATGATGACATGATTGGCTATGGTGTGGTAGGATTCCTAGCTAGACTGGAGGTAAATATTAAGAGGGGGTTGAGTTTGGAATTTTTACACTGCTGAAAGTGTCAGAGGCCTGACCTCCTTGAACTCTTCCTTATCGTACCATTGCCAAAGAATTCAGTCATTCTGATGGTATTCTTGGAATTTAGGTGTCTAGCAATAAAACATCTGAGACTCTTCATAAAGGGTTCTGTTGCTTTTGTCTGACAGGCCACAACTTCAGACATGGGTCATAAATCAATTTATTCAGTTCCATCATAATTTTGAACAGTCACTGAATCAGTGGTCATAAGTTGAGGCCTACCTGTGTAAAGAAATAATTTAGGTATCTTGCTTGGTTGAACCTGCATTAGGGAGTTGATAGAAGAAATGTATATTGTGTATTATACTATGTGAGCCATGCTTAAATAGTTGTGTCTGTATTATTAGTACTGGGATATTGGCAATTACCTAGTCAGAACATCAAGAAATGTTGGAATAACTTAATGCTACCCTGACAAGATATGTAAGGATTGAACTATGATATAGATCAGTGGTGAAATGTAAAATTTGTTACTATCGGTTCTGTGGGCGTGGCTTGGTGATGGTGGGTAATGTGACTAGGTGGGTGTGGCCAACTTTTTTTTTTAACTTTTAAAACCATTTTTTCTATGACCTCTTTGGCTGAAGAGCTTGTAAAAATGCTTTTAAAAACCTCTGTCGATCAGGCAACTCAGCTAGGATTGTCAGAGCCTTTTAAAAGCATTTTTTCTACAACCTCTTCAGCTGAAGAGGTTGTAAAAAAATGCTTTAAATTTTTTTTTATTTTTAAACAAACATACATAAAAACGTAAAACCATCTTCAATTACACACAGTGTGTCAGTTGGTTACAAGTCTTTTATGCGTCTTCACCATATTCATAGCTTACAGTTTACCTAAATTCTTATATTATTGATCTAATATATATCTATGTATTATTATCCTCATTAATAATTTATTTAACTATAGTTATTCTTCCCTCATTTTGTACAAAATATTCTAAGATTTGAGTTACTTTATATTTTTTTTATTGAAAAAGTTTTACAAATACAAATTTCCCCCCTTTCCCCCCCACCCTAACCCAGCATTATAAAATACATATAAAGACAATATATAATTCCATCCCAACCCCACCCTAACCCTCCCCTTCCACCCTCTTCCCTCCCCCCCTTGACTTCCATTATATGCAATACTAATATTCCCAAACAATATATATGTTATTCAACCTTCCATATCTTTTTTTCTATATTTACTAACATAATCATCAATCCTTCTCAGCTAAAAGCGACATAATATTTTCTAGTCTGATACTTATTCTGTACATAATCAATCCATAGTTTCCATTCCTGTATATATTTCTCATGCGTCTGATCTTTTAAAAAAGCTGAAATCTTCGCCATTTCTGCAAATCCAGCCATCTTCTGAGTCCATTGGTCAACAGTCGGTAAGACATCACTCTACCAATATTGGGCAATCAACAACCTAGCTGCTGTCACCATATACAAAATCAGTTTTGTTTCACCCAATGTAAAATCTTTAATTATACCCAATAAGAAAAATTGCGGAGAAAATTGTATTTTTTTCTTTAAAACATTTTGCATAACCCACCAAATTTTTATCCAAAAAGCCCTCACCTTTTTGCAAGTCCACCATATATGATAATATGTAGCATCTAAACAATCACATCTCCAACACTTAGGCTGCACATTAGGGTACATACAAGACAGTTTCTTGGGGTCTAAATGCCATCTATAAAACATTTTATAAAAATTTTCTCGTAAATTTTGTGACTGTGTAAATTTAACATTCTGAACCCATATTTTTTCCCATGTTTCCATCATAACTGGTTGAGAGAAATTTTGTGCCCATTTAATCATACAATCTTTAACTAACTCATTTTCTGAATCCCTTTCTAACAGAACATTATAAACTCTCTTAATATGCATTGGACCTGTCTGCTTAATCTGTTCAACCAATTCTACTTCATATTCCATTAAACCAGTTTGTTGATCTTCTTTCCATCTCATCTGTAATTGATTGTACTGCAACCAAGTCAACGATTTCCCTTCTTCCAACAGCATATCCAAAGTCTTCAGTCGCCACCTGCCCTCTTCAAAGTAAAGTATCTCTTTGTATAAGAAACCCCCGAGTGACTTAATATTTGTATTCCACATGGTATCAGCAAGATCCAGCCAGAACGGAATCTTATAATCCCAATTAATTTGGTGCTTCCTCCAGACTCTCAACAAGGCATTTCTAAGTAGATGACTATTGAACACTTTGTCCACTTTATTATCATAAAATAGATATGCATGCCATCCCCACACAAGGTCATGACTTTCTATGTTCAACAATTCAGTCTTAGTTTTCCCAAACCAATCAGTTAATTGTATCAATGCAGTTGCTTCATAGTATAATCGAAGGTTTGGAAGTTTAAGACCACCTCTCTCGCGAGTATCTTGCATTATTTTCAGTTTAACTCTTGGTTTTTTATCATTCCAGATAAATTTATTCAGTCCTTTTTGCCATTCTAGCAATGGTTTATCTGATTTAAGCACCGGTATCATTTGAAATAAGAAGATAAATCTAGGTAAAACATTCATCTTTACTGCTGATATTCTTCCAAGCAATGATAACTGCAGTTTCTTCCAATTTTGCATGTCTTTTTGTATCTTTTGCCACAAAACCTCATAGTTATTTTGAAACAGTTTAACATTTGAATCTGCGATTTGTACTCCTAAATATTTGACCTTTGAGACAATTTCAAAACCTGCCATTCTTTCCAGTTCCTTTTTTTTGTGCTCTGTCAAATTTTTGACAATCATTTTGGTTTTCTTCTATCTTACCTCCTAATTGTATATTACAAAATAAATCTTTAAGATGTTCTACAATTCTTGTATTATAAAAATCTCTATCATATTTCATTTCCATATTTTTTTATCTAACCATTGATAAAATAAATCCCATATCTTATAATATTGTTTATCTTCTTGTTCTCTAATTTCAAATGTCAATTTACTCATTTCAGTACATTCCATTATTTTCTTAATAACTTCATCTTGCGTTGGTATTTTCTCATTTTTCCAATTTTTAGCAAACACAACTCTAGCCACTGTTAGAATTAGTACTATAATTACTATTACTGTTAGTAATAGTAACAAAAGAGGACTACTGATGAACCCATTTCCACCATGGAAGATCTGCCCAGAAGACATATCAATGCAAAGCAAGGCTTGTGACTCAACGAGAGGAGGCTTCCACCCTTAGAATGGAAGGCGGCCCCTCTTGGCATCAAATTTGATGAGAATCCCCAGCAACTGGAATTTTTCCTCATACACGTACTGACTTACATGCAGGAGTATGGGAGGGATCTCCCTACAGAATGCACCAAAGTCAGGGTTGTCACCCTGGCACTAGAAAGATCAGCTGCAGGTTGGATAGTGAGCCTCCATAATGCAGATTGACTGGAGCTCCGCAACTTCAACAGTTTCATGATAGCCCTGAGACAGAGATTTGAGGACCCCCTAGCTGACCACAAGGCTAGAGACCGCATAAGGCACATCAGACAGGGACGCTGTCCAATCACTGAGTAGATCGAAGAGTTTCGTGATCTGACTTGCCATGTAGATTGGCCAGAGGAAATACTTGTGAGTTGGTTCAAAGATGGCTTAAACAATCACCTGTACAATGCCTGCATTGCCTGTGGAGCCCCAGTCTCCCTGCACAGTTGGTGGAGGAAGTAGAAATTGACGAAGCTCGAAACCAGTACTGCTCAAACCACTCCTGGAAGAGATCCCCGCCAGAAGGGACAAGGCAGGAAACCAAATCTTGCTCTGCCCTGCCGTGCTCAGCCACCTGCTTCCATTGTAGGAAGGAAGGTCACCACGCGAACAAGTGCCATGTGAGAATGTCCACCTGAAAGGGAGTGAAGCAGGTTGGAGGGAAACCATCAAAGCCACCACCACGTTCCAGAGACACCACCCTAAAGACCCATGCAGTCGTTGAGTTCTTGCTGGAATCAATTACAGTGCGAGGAACTCCGACCCCTCCGGTGGAAGAATCCAATCAGTCAGAGAGCAACTACGAAGACCCTTTGGTGAGTAGGGTTGTCCTATAGAACTGTTAATTCTGGTAATGGGGAGAAAACTGAGACTTAAGGCATTGCTAGATTCAGGGTGCACTAGAAACCTAATAAGCCTGACTCTGGTTGGGGAACTGGGCATTCAACTAAGGCTGCTAAAAACCCCAGTTTCATTCTGCCAACTTGATAGGTCCATTGCAGGGGGTGCCCTGACCATGTTTGCCACCGAACCACTTGAACTAATGATGGTAAATAACTCTGAACCCATTGCTTTCATTGTGACACCAGGGATGGACTGGGCCCTAATTCTGGGGCTAACCTGGTTAAAGAAGTGGAACCAACCAAAAGACTGGACAGAGATGACCCTCCAATTCTCTAATGATGAATTAATTTGGAATGAGGAACCCCACCAGACTGAAATACCACAGAGTGAGGTAACTGCAGCTATGGTGAATGGACCACTACCAGTTGTCCCCAGCGACTACTGGGATTTGATGGATGTTTTCAATGAAGCGGCCTCAGATGAACTCCCTCCCCATAGGACTACAGATTGTGCCATCGAGATTTTACCGGGGGCCAAACTGCCTAAGCCAAAACTTTACACTATGACTCCCTGGGAGCTGGATGAGCTATGGCAATTCATAGACAAAAACCTCGAGCGTGGGTTCATTGAACTGGTGAGACACAAGGTGGCCACCCCCATCCTGTTCCAAGAGAAGGATGGCTCATTACATTTATGTGTGGATTATAGGAATTTAAATGCTATTTGCAAGGAAAATCTTTATCCCCTACCCTTAATGAATGACATGCTGGCCCATCTGGTGAAGGGGAGAAGTTTTTCTAAACTAGACTTGCAGGAGGTTTATTACTGGATCAGGATCCGGGAGGGGATTAATTAAACAGTGTTTAATTGTCCGCTAGGATGTTTTCAGTTAAGGTTTTGCTATTCGGATTCCAAGGGGCTTCTGCCATTTTCATGCAGCTAATTAATGAGGTGCTGCATGAGCACTTGTATAAGGAAGTTTTGGTTTATCTTGATGATATATTGGTCTGTCCTTAAATTAAGACTCTGTCAGAGTATATTTATGAACTGGAATAGGACATGGCAACTGGATAACCCAATGGTGACTGTTTGGATAGACATGGTAACAGGTCAACCAATGGGGACTGTTTGGAAACTGAAACATAGTATTTGTTTGTATGGGGCCATAAGAGACAGTTTGAAGTCTGGATGTGGCTCAGATTAGCTGAACAATAGATAAGAGTTGGTTTGGCCTCTGTAATGAGAGCCTCTGTACAATATATTTGCCTCTGTACAATATATTAGCCTCTGTATCTCTCTACTCTGTAATGACTTGCTTCTGTGAATTTTGCTTCTGTTTTCTGATTTTGTATGCTGAATTCTCCTGAATGGTATTGTATATAAAGAAGTTTCTTATGTAATTTGAATCCTCTGAAGTTCATTTGTGTCTGATTGTGTGTGCTGCAACAAACTCTGACAGACTCAACATGTTAAATTGGTGCGGGAGGTTTTGAAGAAACTAAGGGCAGCTAAGTTGTTTGCCAAACTCTCCAAATGTGATTTTCACTAAGATAAAATAGATTACATAGGGTACAGAAACTCTCAACAGGGGGTGAAAATGGACCCCGCAAAAGTCAGAGCAGTCCTTGAGTGGGAACCCCCCCATATTCGCAAACAATTGCAGAGCTTCCTGGGGTTTGCTAACTTTCATAGGCAGTTTATCCCCTCTTTTGCCCAAATAACATTGCCGATTACAAATCTGTTAAAAACCAAGGGGTAGATAAACCAAAACCTAGTGAACCAGTGAATTGGACTACGGACTGCCAAGCAGCGTGTCAACCTCAAAGTGTCGCGGTTATCATTCAGGTGAGCGGGGGGAGGGAAAACCCCACTTACCAGTTGTCATGTCTAGAGTGCTTGCTGTTGCTGATTCCACCCTGCTCGCCATTTCCGCCATAGCCGCCAGAATGTGGAAGCCTTGGAGAGGACCGCTGCCACTGAGAGAGCCGCCATTACAGTAGCACCAATGTTATCGCCACTGCACAGCTGAGAGGCGGGCCCGAAAGTAACTACAGGGCTTCTAATTTTAAAGACTATTCCTTGGTGCCTTGACAAGCTGGAGGGGAGGAGCTTTGTGTACCATACCCACAATGATGAAATGTAGCTAGCATTGGGGTGGGAGTATGGGGCGGAGTCATGGAGTTGGCAGGTAGCTTTAAAAGGTGATGGGAAGCACTGTGTGGTAGCGCTGACAATAATTCATTCTCAACAGGTGTTTGTTGGTTCGTGCCAGAGCTGAGGATAAAGATTGCTAAAACACAGATAATTTCTGGTTTGGAGTCTTATTTCACTGCGGAAATCCAGAACCTGACAGGTTGTCAGTGCTTTCACCTTACATCTATATACATATGAGGAAGCATGGCAGAGGGGTCCCAGCCGGGACTAGAAACAGCAGACTTAGCAGTGGCAACAGAGCCAGCTGGGATGTCCACTCCAGAAGACCAAACAGTGCAGCCAATAGAGCCAGATGTTAGACCTAAGGAATGACCAGGATTGACTCTTCCATGTGTGGACTAAAAGGCGGGGGTTGTCAACCAGGCCAGGCTGCAAAGGGCTGAAACTGTTGGGGAGTGGTGGATGGGTCCAGGGGAACAAGGGGGTTATGAGGTACCCCTACCCCCACCCACACTCACTCGTACTAGGGGACATTTCACTCAGTGGTGGGAGAGATGTATCTCCGAGGATGAGTGGAGTTACTCCACCACCCTGGGAAGCCAGATCCTTGAAGTATTTTTTTTAAAAAAATATTTATATGCCGCCCTTCTCAGGAGACTCAGGGCGGCTTACAATGCAAGTATTAAGGGAGATGTTTGGTCCGGCTGGGTTCAAAGGCCCAGGTTCAGATGGGGCTTAGAGAAGGGGGTGGGAACCTCATCAGACACATGAGCCCCACTTATCAATGGAGGGCTTGCACAGATTCCCCGAGAAGGATTCGGGCCCATGGTATGATGGGGGAGAGGCCCACCGTACGGGTGAGCACATTCTACCCAAGACCACTGATCCAACCCTAAGGCCCCACTTCGGCCATCAGGGGCCTCAAGATAGAATAGTGGGACAAGATGATAGGACCCCACTTCAATCATGGCCGGGACCAGGGCAGGGGCCCATGGGATGGTGGGAACCATCAGCTGTGAGAGCCTCATTTTGATGGGGCAGGTGATTGACCATCTTGACAAGTACAGCCATCTATATATTTCCCAGTGGGCTATGGTAGTGGCGGTATCTGCCGTTATGGAAGGTGAAGCAGCTGCTTGGGTTGCTGACTTATATAGCGAACATGCTGGGGAACTAGGAGATATAGTCTTGTTCCTTTCTGCTGTGCAAGAATGATTTGAAGACAACACCAGGCTGCAACAGGCGGAAGGAGACTTGTTAGAAACAAGGCAAAGAGGCAGGACAGTGGGAGCTTACATAAAAGAGTTTTGGAGCTTAGCAAGAAAGGTGCGAGGTTGGCCGGAGAGGCTGATGGTACATCAATTTAAAGTGGGACTGGACCAGGTGTTAAGGCAGGCATGTGTGACACGTGGCCTGCCTCCCCACTTGGTGGCATGGGTACAAGCCGCCATTGAGATCGATACTGAATTTCGGAGAGACGACAGGTATAGACCAGATTGGACTGCTAGGGGTAAACGATCACCAGACAGACCTGTTTGACCTGTCCAGCCAACAAGGCCACCAGACCCAACTCCCGCCATACCTTCAATGGTCCTGTCAGGAAAACCTGGTCTCATAAGAGCTCCAATGATCTGTTTCTGATGAGGCATCAGAACTGGGGCATCATGCCTTAGAATGCACAGAGGCAGGTCCACCCCGATCGACCCGAACACCAAAACCCAAACAGAGCACTGCCAGAAAAAGTACATGGAAAAACCCAGTTTAGGGGGCGCAGCAATCAGGCCAGTCCCCCGCTAATGAAACCATCATTCTTGATGACGGGGAGGCGACGACCAGTGGATGACATGGAAGCAGATCCCATGGTAAGCCAGCCCATTAAACCGTTCCTCATCTCAGTGGTGGTAGAGGCAAGGTGTCAGCAGAAGTGTAAGGCACTTGTAGACTCCGGCTGCACACGGTATCTTATGAGCGCAGCAACTGCAGAAAGTATAGGGGTAGGGTTGCGCAGGTTAACACATCCCATACATTTTCAACACATGGATGGGTCTCTGCTAGGAGGGCAGCCAGTGACACAGGTCACAGACTCACTTTTGTTACAGATTGGAGCTCACCAGGAACGTCTACATTTTGTAGTAGTCCCCAAAATAACCGAAGAGATAGTACTAGGATTGGCTTGGTTAGATAAGTGGGGTGCAACAATCTGGTGTGTGTGGGTTGTCGGCATTTGAGGATAGCAGTGGGGCCTAACCCACCCCCACATGAACGTCTTGTGGGATTAAGCACAACTCAAACTGCTGCTCAGCAGGACAAACTACCGGCCTGTCTTCCGGCTGTATATAATGACCTGAAACAGGTCTGTAGTGAGTAGGAGTGTGATCGCTTACCACCTCACCATGATACAGATTGTGCTATCGAAATCCTACCAGGGGCGGTTCTCCCAAAACCTAAGATGTACTCAATGACCCTCCAGGAACTAAAGGAAAATGAGGGCTTACATAGAAAAGACCCTAAAGCATGGCTTCATATGGCCAGCTAGGTCTAGGATAGCCGCTCCGGTTCTATTTAGGGAGAAGAAGGATGGCAGCCTACCCCAAGGACTCGAAAACAACCACAGAGCTTCTTGGAGTTTACGAATTTTTATCGCCAGTTTATCCCATCCTTTGCTCGCGTGGTTCTATCATTAACAGACCTTCTCCGAACAAAACATTTGGTCCAAAAGCCACGTCCAGGCAACCCAATTCAATGGACAGTGGCTTGCCAATGAGCATTCGAAAACCTGAAGACTTTGTTTGCAAGAGAGCCGATACTAAAACATCCAGATCCCAAGAAACTGTTCATCGTGCAGGCAGATGCCAGTGATGTGGCGGTGGTCCTCTTGCAAACAAATGAGGAAGGATGTTTGCACCCTTGTGCATATACCTCCCACAAATTAAATGAGACCGAATGGAAGTGGGCCATATGGGAGAAGGACGCCTTTGCGTTGAGATGGGCATTACTGATGTGGAGACATTTGTTGGAAGGGAGCGGCTTACCATTCAAGGTCTGGATGGATCATAAGAAGTTGGAGGCCCTCCAGACCCCACATAAACTCTCCCCCAAGCGGGTTAGATGGGCATTATATTTCAAACACTTTAATTTTAGCCTGAAATATATCCTGGAGGAAAGAATTTTCTGGCAGATGCTTTGTCCTGCATGCCACAATATGCCAGTAACCAGGAAGAGATTATACAGGCCATAATTCCGGCATTGCCAGAACAGGTACAGCACGGTAGCAGGTAGGGAACATCCAGTTAGAACATTCAATGACAAAGATAGTCTGCGATATCAAAACATCCCTTCTAACAGATGAATGGTTTCAAGGCAATCAAACCACCCTTAGTTGGAGGGAGGAATTAGCATGGAAAGGTTCCAAGATATATGTGCTGAGTGTTCTCTGGATGGAAGTGTTACAATGATGTCACGATGTCTGGGTGACCGGTCACTTTGGATTTCTCAAAACGTTGCATTTGGTGAATCGCCAATTTTGGTGGCCAAGGATAAAGAAAGACGTCGAACAATACGTACGTAGTTGTGTTACCTGTACCACAATGAAAAAGCAACTGGGGAAACCTCCTGGTCTCCTTCAATCCATAGCATCTCCACTCAAACCGTGGGAAGAGATAGCCATTGATTTCATTGTGGATCTACCAAATAGCAGGGGAAAGTCAGTGATTTGGACGGTCATTGACCTGTTTTCGAAACAGGCACATTTTGTTGTCTGTAAAGGGCTACCCTCAGCTAGAAAACTGGCTAAGCTATTCATTACACATATATATTGGTTACACGGTGTTCCAAAAAGAATTGTCTCTGATAGGGGGGTTCAGTTCACCGCCAAATTTTGGCATGAATTTCTAGCCACAATCGGATCAACACAAGGGCTTAGTTCAATGTATTACATGGCTACCAATGGAGCCATTGAACGAGCAAACTCAATGGTGGAACAATATATCTGGTGCTATGTTACACACTAGCAGACAGACTGGGTGAATTTGCTTCCTTTTGCAGAAGTTGCAACGCCGTCCATAGTAGCACCGGATATACCCCATTCCAGGTGACCATGAGAATGGAATTCATTTCAATACCTGAGTGTCCCCAACACGTGACTAAAGAACTGGGAGTACAGGAGTGGATAGCCCAGATGCAACCGGTATGGGAAAGAGTAAGGGAGGCTTTGCGAGTGATGGCTCAAAGGTATAAAAACCAGGCTGACAAAAAAAGGAGGCCACAGACTCCCTTCCATTTGAGCCAACAGGTGTACTTGTTGACCAAATACCTCAACCTTTGAACCCCTAACAAGAAACTAGCACCCAAGTATATTGGACTGTGAGAGGAAAAACCTCTCAGCACATTCTGCAGTTAATTGATTGATTGGTTGGTTTGAACAGTTTGAATGAACCAATCAGAGCACAGCTTCCTGGCTCTGAGTTTCCCGCACTTTCTAACGGACAATGAGTCAGCATATAAGTAATTGCTGCGACCAGCAGAGCAGATTCAGATGAGAGACTTCACTTCAGAGCAGTTCAGAGCAGCTGAGATTACTCCACTGAGATTTCTGCAGAGCCCAGCAGAGAGCTGCAGATCATGGTCAGAGACCTCGCCTGAGACCTTACTCCAGAGCTAAAGTTGCTACAAAGAGCTGAGTCATTGCCTTGCTCCTGAGAAGACTGATAAAGAATGCAGAGAGCGACTTCCGGTTGAGCCAGCGGCATCGCCAGACGCTTCTTTTGAAGCGCCAGCCCCAGATTCCGTAGAACCGCAAGAACAGCGAAAATCGGCTGTCTTGCGGTTTGGAATCCTTCCCCCCAGGAAGAAGGGGGGAAGGAGAGCAGACGGGTGGGGTAGAGCTCCCTGAGGGCACCAGATTTACCTAATAATCTGGTGCTCGAAGATGAGAGCTCCCCGTGAAGCCTGTCAAAAGCTCCGGACCTGGGATGCCTCTGACTGGGAAGTCTTTCCCTGTCAGAACTAGATGCTGCGGCCACCCCATCAAACAACTTTAAACAAATACCTTTGAATCAAGTTGGCAGAGCACAAGTTGCACGAAGGAAACAGCAAGTATTTTTTTTTCTCTTTTTCTAACTCCAGGGACTTACTTTCTTAAAAGATTTCTCTTAAGTGGAAAGTGAAAGCAAGATGGCGTTTGAGTTTCAACAGGGCGTGAAGAAGTGAAAGTTAAAAATAATTATTGATAAGCCCCTGTTTGAAACGTAAAACTCCTTTTTGAAAAGTGGATGGAATAAGAAAGGATGTAATAATAATAACTCAAGCAGCAATATAAATCAAAAAGTCTTTTTTTTCTTTTTTCTTCTTGAAATTCTTTTTTTTCTTTTCTTTTCTTTTTCCCTGTCCTTCTGGAGGGGAAGGAAGAAGGGGGGCAGGATGGCTGGGCTTCTCGAAAACAAAGAAAGGAAAGGAGGGTTATTTAACTCTCAATGGTCTGAATTTGAGGAAGCTTTGAGTTCAATTACCTCTGCTTTATTGAAAAGAATTGATACTATATTTCAAGCTTCTCAAGCTGGAAACAATGAAATACATGGAAATACTGAGTCACAATCAAGCAGTGGGGGATTGAGTCAAGAGCTGGGAAAGGAAAAAAAAACAACAAAAGACCATAGCAGATTTTACAGAAGAGAGAAAGTTGAAGGTTGAGCAGGAGCAAGAAGCTCTGCAAGCTGATGACTTGTTTTCAGAAGAACCCATATTTCTGCAAAAAGTTTATAATATCTAATCCCAAAAACCGCAAATCCCTGCTGGAGTTAAAAAAGGCAGAGGGATCAAAGTCAAGAAGAAAGTTCGTAAAAAGGAAAAGAAGAAAGCCTGGAGAAATGGAAAATAACCCTGCTTGACGAGATGATGGTCCTTAAAAAGCATTGTTTAAATGTTTAAAGACTTTGAACTTTTGGGGGGGAAGAAAAAAAAAATACTACACAGCAATTCAATGCCAGTTAACCAAGTGATGGACGATGAGGAGGCAATTTATAGTTGTATTGGAATATTTTGAGAAGAATAAACAGATCACAGCAATGCTGGTGTGTTGGGTTGTGAAATATGCCCTGACTTGAAGGAATTGGAACATTTTATTAAGGACTGTGATAAATCTGGATTTAACTGTAAACGTAGAAGTCTCATTGAATATACTAAATCGGAGCTTTCTGTTTGATGGTAATAAATATAAGGCAAAAGGACTATGGATCTAGAGCAATTGCAGTTGATCTGGTGGTTTCCTTAATACGCTTGATGGATCTACTAATCTAGTTTTGACTGGATTTGATGGATATTACTACAATTATAATTATAAAGTCACTCGGGGGGGGTTTATAAAGAAGCAAATTACTATTTAGGTGGGTAGACGCAAATGATGAAGATATTCTATATGCTGTTGGAAGATGTGAAGACAAGAAGATTAGCAACTGGTTTAATCTAGTATGAAGAATTAAAATGTTTGATATAGTTATTAAATGATGTTTTATCTGTATTGATAAATTTATAAGAGGTTTGATTGTTATACTCCTTTTTTGACTAAAAACTTTATTATTATTGTTTTAAGTGTTTTAACTATAAATGGACCTTGATGGTTTAAAAATGGAGGACGGAAGATTTTATATAGTATTCTATTTTAAATTTGGGGGGTTTTTTTTGTTTTTTTTTTTTGACTGAGAGTTTTTTATTTTTCTTTGTTGTTGGGTTTTCTTTTTCTGTTTTAAATGAAAGAAGTTACAAAATATTTTGTTAGATTGTGTAGACTTAATAATTTGCTAAGTATTAATTAGTTATACTGAGTAATGATAGTTGTGATTACGTAATATTTAATTGTTTTATTAACTGCTGTAACTATAAATGGAGACATGGAGATTGATTTTGTCGAATTAGATGGAATGAGAAGAAAAGAAGACTTGCTTTCCTTTAATTTACTTGTTTAATGATTAGGATTATGATAAGTGTGAAATGGAGTTTAACTTAGAGAATTTGAGCTGTATTTTATCATGTACTTGTATTTGCTCTGGGAAGTCCGGGGGGTGGTGGGGGAGGGGGGAGAAAATGTATGTAAAAATTTTATTAAAAAACTTTTTCAATAAAAAAAAAAAGAATGCAGAGAGCCTCCCACACTTGGGAAGAAGATTAGAGCTAATGAACTTTGCTGAGAAGAGAATCCTTTAGGCCGTTGGTGCCTCCTTGTAGGTTTTGTTTTTATGTGTTTTATTATTAAACCAGTTACTTTCTTAAGATTCCTCTCTCAGCTTGCATGCTTTAGTGCGTTTGTGTGCGTATCAAGCCACGGTCCATTCGAATATAGAACCCTTTCCTTCAAAATTGGTAGCCAGAGGATGGTTCAATGGACCTGATTCATAGCACAATGCACTAATATGCCCACCATCAAACCAACGTGACAGGATAAAGCCGTGATCCGAGCCTTTACTAAGAGTAAGCAACTGCAAGGCCGATTGATGGAAGAACAAGTCAGGATGGCCTCAGCTGGAGGACTTCAAGCAACGGTTTTGCAGGAGAGTGAAGAAGCTGTGTGTTTTGAAGCAGATGCCCTAACTCTCGAGATGCACGCTGCAGAAGGTGAATTTCCCCCGCTTGCAGGAGCAGAAGGTGTCCCCTAAGGCATTGAATGTGAGACTGATGGGAGACAACGAGATGAGGTCAATAATACTTCGAACCCTTGGTCTCCCCATGACATGTGAGAATCCAGTTGCTGCCCTCAGCGTTTTGATGCACGCAGCAACTACTCCGGTGATAGCACGGGACAGGATTGAAAATCAGGAAAACGCCAGGCTGGTAAGGGATTTTCAAACTTCCCCCGTAACCCCCCTTGCCGGCTGTAGACCTAAGGCAGGAAACAAAGGACTGTCTGTTTTAAATTTCCTGCCAAATGTTATGGCGCCACCTACTACCCAAACTGCTTTAAACCAGCCAGCCGGGAATTTTACCCCCCCAATGATGGCAGCAACGATAGTTTCAGCTACGTCGGGGGTGCCACCTACACACCCTGGGCGGGACCATACACAGGCAACCAATACGGTTATGGCGGCTACAACTTTGAATGTAAGAAATTCACCTCCCGAAACTGAGGTTGCAAGCGCAATTGAAACATTAACTGCGTTGTTTGGAAGTGACTTTCAGTTGTTCCTGGTTCAATGTGCAGCAGCAGCCAGTATTAGTACATCCTTGATGCCTTCAACCTGCCCCTCATTTGTTGTAAATGGGACGGGCTTTCCCATTACGCCCCCAGTTTTTGGAGCTACCTCTGGGACTATACCAACTGAGGTTGAGGTTCAGGAGCATGCTGAAGGTTTTCTATGGAGGGACAGCTGAGGAGGTCTTTGCATCCTGCATCACAGGCACGGATGAACTCTGAGTCCATGCAGCCCGAAAATTTAACTCCCCCTATCGAAGGAGGGTTGTTATTGAGTGACCAATTGGCAGTTTTTAAGCTGACCGCTGTGATCCCTATGCCCTATTGTCAGTTTAAAAATTTGCAGCATCATGGGGGTCAGCAATTTCCCAATTTTATGTCTATAAATGCAAATATTTTGCCATCTGGTTTTAAAACCTTACACATTAGTGGAAAGAATTTAGAGGAATGGTCTAAAAATGTACAGGTAATTTTAATGAGGGAAAATGTGTTATCACTATTGCTGGAACCTCCCCCAAAACCCTGGACTATGGAAACTGATCTTTTGCATCACAAAGCGTTTTGCATTTTGCTATTGGCCATTGACCCTGCTTTGTACCCCAGTATCCCACATGGTTTGACTATATGTGAGGTTTGGCAGAAATTGTTTCAGTTGTTTTGTTGCAAGAATTCCAATGCAACAAGCAGAATTTCCAGGGAATTTCATTCTGTGAAATTGAAGCCAGATATTGATATGAACGAACACCTTTGTGAACTTAATAAAATGCGGGAGGAGTTAATTTTAAGGGGACAGCATATAGATGAACAGAGCTTGATTAGTATCATAATTAACTCCCTAGATCCTAGTTGGTATAATTTTGTGTCCCGACTGGACAACATTAGTCCTGAAAACATGTCCCTGGAAGTTCTGTCTGGTAAATTAATTGCTGAAGACAATTTGAGAAAAGATAGGGCAACCTTCCACGGGAAGGGTAGGCAAATGAGAAGGTCAAAAAGCCCTGATAAGGTTTATACTGTTGGAGAATGTTTTAATTGTGGGTCTAAGGGTCATTACAAAAAGAATTGCCCACGTAATGCTAGAGCATGCCAAAGGGCGCCCTCTGGTGGTTGGTATAGGAAAAGATCACCCACCCCACAATGGAAGCCACAAGGTAATACTTCTAGTCAGAGAAGGGGTAAATGGTTGAAGAAGAATGATAAAAAGGACAAATTTGATTTTGCTGACAACTTTGTTACTGTGGTTGAGACATCTGAATCAGATCTTTCAAGGAAACAACATGCAAAACTGTGACTGTTGGATAGTGGGGCAAGCAAACATATTGTGAATAATCAAAGGCTGTTTACTGAATTGAGGGGATATAAATCTATGGTTAGGGTTGCAAATGGTAAAAGGGTAAGAGTTACTGGCATTGATAAGGTTTTGAGCTTGGGGAAGTTAATGATGTTTTATATGTACCTGACATTGATCATAATTTGCTCAGCACTGTGAAGATAAGTGCGAACTCTAAGATAGAGATATTATTCACAGAGGGAACTGCTATGGTTACCAATGATAAGCATGTGGTTGGGGAAGTAGTGAAAATCAGCGGTTTACCCTATTACTCTCTCATTTCAAAGGCTGAGGAATCTGATGTTACTAATCAGGTTACCACTCTTGATAGTAATGATGACGAATCTCAATTTGATTCAGATGATGATTTTGGAGGTACATAAGAGAAGGGGAATTTTAAAGGTAATTGTAAAAATGTTTTAAGCAGTAAGAAGTCTGTAAGTTTTAACGTAAAACAGGAAAGGAGTGAGACTGAGAATGCCAATGCAATCTCCATTGGCAAGCCATTACACAATGAATGTGCTCATCTCATGCATCGCAGATTGGATCATGTAAGCTTTCCAGTAGTACAAAAGGTATCTGAATGTTCAAATGGAACCAGCATTAAAGATTGTAACATTTTTCTGGACTGTTCTATTTACAGGATTGCAAAGTCAAAAGTGAGTCCTGCACCCAAGAAATTCCAGAGATATTCTGAACACATATTCCAGTTGGTACATATGGATCTGGTGGGTCCCCTGAAAGCCTCTTTTGGTGGGAATCGTTACTTTCTGACAATTGTAGATGACCATAGTAGGTTTGGATTTGTTTACCCTATCAAATCCAAGGATCAGACATTGTCTAAATTGAAGGAATTCTGCCGCCTAGTGGAGAACCAGCATAAGGTCAATATTCAAAAGATCTTGACCAACAGAGGAACTGAATTTAATTCAGCCCAGTTCTCTGATTGGCTGAAAAGGAAAGGCATAGTACACTTACGTACGACCCCTTACTCCGCATTTCAAAACAGAATTTCGGAAAGGCGGAATGGTGTGCTGCAGACAATGGTAAGGTGCGCACTTGAGGATGCTGACTTAAGTTTTTCATATTGGGCGGAAGCTGTTTCGTATGCAAATTATACACTCAACCGGGTATGGTCTAGTGTGGTACAAAAGATCCCATATGAGATAGTGTATGGCCATAAGCCAAAATTGGTGCATTCATGTATTTGGGGTGATGGCTGATGTCCACATCCCAAAAGAGCTTAGAAAGAAGGGGGATAAAGTCTCAGCCAAACTGAGGTTTATGGGCTATGAGACAGGTTCTAAGGCTTTTAGGTTTGTAGACTCAAATGGGAGAATAGTAATATCTAGGTCAGCTACTTTTTATGAAGGCACTAATTGGAGCAGGATCCATGCAAATGAGATCCTGGCTCAAGATCCCCCTCGTAGTAAAAATAAAAATGCAGAAAAAGTGTCTGAAGGCCTATCTACTGATAGTGACACCTCTGGTTTTGGAGAAGAGGAGGACAGTACACCCCCCCAAACCCTTGAAGGGAATTTTAAAATGGAAGATGGAGACAGCACGGAAAGAAGGGCATCCCACTTTAAAGGTACAGAATGGTGATGGTGAGGAGGACAACTTATCAGATAGTACTGGAGTGGATGAAGAATTAGTTAAAAGGCCAGTTCGATCCACTAGGGGGAAGAAGCCAAAAAGGTATGAAGGTTTTGTCACGTCTGTTGACCAGACTTCAGTCATACCCCAAAGGTATGAAGATGTGTTAATGCTATCTGATAAAGAACAACAAAATTGGCATGCTGTGATGGATACTGAATTACAGAGTTTGAAAAAACTAGAGGTATTTACACCAACGGAGTTAGCAATGAACAAAAAGGTAATTGGCACAAAATGGGTCTTTAAGAAAAAGCCCATTGAAGATGGGAAATTTATTTACAAGGCGAGGTTGGTTGCACAGGATTTCTCACAAAGATTCCCTGATGACTATGTTGACACTTTCTCGCCTACAGTGCGACCTGAAAGTGTGAAGGCCACACTGACTATAGCTGCCATTCAAGGGGAGAATGTGTAGCAATTTGATGTACAAGCGGCATACTTACACACCAAGTTAGATAAGAGAATATACGTTAAGGCTCCTCCAGGAAAATGATATTTGGCTCTTAAACAAAAGCCTCTATGGTCTTAAACAATCTGGCAGGAGGTGGTACGAATGCCTTACCAGTAGTTTAAAACAGATGAGCTTTACAATCTCATCAGCTGATGAATGTGTGTTCATTAAAAATCATCAGGGTATTAAAGAAACAGTTTTGGTTTACGTGGATGATATTCTGTATGCCTGCAAGTCTGAGGACAGATGTAAAATGTTTTCCAAGGAATTAAGTAAGAATTTTGCCCTAAAGCCTCTAGGTTGAATTGATAAATTCTTAGCAGTCCAATTTGTAAAAACGGAGAAAGGATATGAAGTCTCCCAACAGGACAAGATCATGGAATTGATAGAGAGATGCAACATGACAGAGGCTAAACCTTGTGACACACCATGCAGACAGATTTCCTCAAGAATATGTATGCTGAAAGTGAACCTTTTGAGCAAAAGACACTTTATAAATCAGTGATAGAATCACTGTTGTATACTGCAAGCTGGACTAGGCCAGATATTAGTCTGACCATAAACGTTTTGTCCAGGCATTCTGAGAATCCCACTCAATACCACTGAGTGGAATTAAAAGAGTTTTAAGATATTTAAAGATCACCGTTAACTATTCACTTCTACTGGAGCCAGACATATCAGATAAGCCAAATTCATGTTGCTATTCAGATGCTGATTGGGCAGGGGACATTAAGTCCAGAAAGAGTACTTCAGGTTATGTCATATTTCTGAATGGGAGTCCCATCCATTGGTACTCAGGTAAACAGAAGTTAATTGCAACTTCCACTGCCGAGGCAGAATATGTGTGTTTATTGAAAGCATCTAACAATCTGGTATGGTTTGATGATCTCCTAACAAACTTGTGGGAAGACCCAGTGTATCCTATTGATATTTATGAGGATAACACGGCTGCTATTAATATCTCGCAGGCTGATGCAGTGGGACAGAGGTTACGTCACATTGACATCAAGTATAAACATGTCAGGCAACTGACCAGGACAGGTTTCATTAGAACAGTTTTCTGCGAGACAAAGGAGCAGATAGCAGACTTGCTCACGAAGCCGTTGCCTAGAGAACAACACCAATATCTCTTGGATAAGATATCTATGACTATGTAGGATTGTATTTCTTACTACTGTGATGTATATGCTTATGACTTGTATGTACATGTATTTCTGTAATCAATTATTGCAGAGAAGGGGATTGTGAGAGGAAAAACCTCTCAGCACATTGCTGCAGTTGATTGATTGGTTTGAACAGTTTGAATGAACCAATCAGAGCACAGCTTCCTGGCTCTGAGTTTCCCGCACTTTCTAACGGACAATGAGTCAGCATATAAGTAATTGCTGCGACCAGCAGAGCAGATTCAGATGAGAGACTTCACTTCAGAGCAGTTCAGAGCAGCTGAGATTACTCCACTGAGATTTCTGCAGAGCCCAGCAGAGAGCAGCAGATCATGGTCAGACCTCGCCTGAGACCTTACTCCAGAGCTGAAGTTGCTACAAAGAGCTGAGTCTTTGCCTTGCTCCTGAGAAGACTGATAAGGAATGCAGAGAGCCTCCCACACTTGGGAAGAAGATTAGAGCTAATGGACTTTGCTTAGAGGAGAATCCTTTAGGCTGTTGGTGCCTTCTTGTAGGTTTTGTTTTTATGTGTTTTATTATTAAACCAGTTACTTTCTTAAGATTCCTCTCTCAGCTTGCATGCTTTAGTGCATTTGTGTGCTTATCAGGTCACGGTCCATTCGAATATAGAACCCTTTCCTTCACATAGACCATTTACCATAGTACAAGTGATAAATCCTGTAACAGTGCACTTACGGCTACCGCCTTTATTAAGGAAAACCCACCCAGTATTTCATAGCAGCCTACTACGTCCACTCAGGATGTCCTTGTTACGGGGTACCCCTCCCTCTCCACCTCCACCTGTCCAAGTTAGGGGGAAAAATCATTATATGATAAAAGAGGTCCTAGATTCATGATCACATGGAGGATGTCTACAGTACCTCGTTCTATGGAAGGGGTACCTACTAGCTGAAGCATCATTGGTTGAGGATCACAACATGAATGCTGTGTACCCAGTACCCATAAACATCCAAACAAACCAGGGGGGAAGATTATACCACTTCCCTGAAATACCTGACTGTTTGTTTTACTTTCCAAATGTCCCCGTCGTGGTAGAGGGGCCGCATGTCAACCTCAAAGCATCGTGGTTGTCATTCAGGTGGGTGGGGTGAGGGAAAACCCCGCTTACCAGTTGTCATGTCCAGAGTGCGTGGAAGGAAGAGAGGTGACAAACTCCCGCCAAACCCCATGAGACTGCCCTAAAAGGGGTGGAAGTCATTGAGTTTGCTCCCCCAAACCAGGGAGAGCTGGGAACTCTGATCCCCACCGATGACAATGAAACCGAAACTGATTCTGATGAGGACCTCAGAGTGGGGGACCCATAACCATCCCAGTGGAACTAAAGGTACCATCTACCAGGGCCCACAGGGCCCTCCTAGATTTGGGGTGCACAAGGTGTGTCATCAGCCCTGAGATCGTGGAAAAGATGGGACTAAAACTAAGAATGATAAAAAGGACCATCACATTCTGTCAGCTAGATGGGTCGGTAGCTGGGGGTCCTGAGCCCATTTTGTAACTGAACCAGTTGAGATGTGGATGGGGGATCACCAAGAAATTCTGAGCTTTATTGTGGCCCCTGGCATGGAACAACCCCTTCTACTTGGACTGCCCTGGCTCCAAAATGGAATCTGTGTGTAAATTGGAGGACGGGCGTGTTGCACATCCGCTCTAGCCAGCAAAGGAAGAGAGGGGGGAGCCCTTATTGCATGGCTAAAGCAGCGAGTAAGTTGGCGGTGGCCGCAACGGAACACATTGTGGAGGAGGAAAAAATCCCAAAAGAGTACTGGGACCTCCGGGAAGTGTTTTGTGAGAAGGCATCAGATGTGCTGCCCCCACATCAGCCTACCAACTGTAATATAGAAATCCTTCTGGAGGTGAAACTCCCTAAACCAAAAATCTACCCCATGACCCCCCGGGAGCTGGGGGAGCTATGAGAGTTTATTGATAAAAACCTAAAATGCAGCTTCATCCAACCAGCTAGGCTGCGAGTAGCTGCCCCGGTGCTATTCCGGGAGAAGAAAGATGGGTCTCTTCGTCTGTGCATTGGCTATAAGAATTTAAATGCCATTTGTGTGGAAAATGTCTACCCCCTACCCCTCATGAAAGACATGCTAGTCCACTTGGCCAAGGGGAAGATTTTTTCTAATTTGGATTTATGGGAGGCTTATTATAGAGTTCAGATTAAGGAAGGTGGCAAATGGAAAACAGCCTTCAATTGCCCGCTGGGATGTTTCCAGTTTAGGGTGCTCCCTTTTGGATTACAAGCCCCTGCTGCAGTATTCATGCAACTGATCAATGAAGTCCTGCATGAGCAGCTTGAAAAGGGGATCCTGGTCTACCTGAGTGACATTCTTATTTACACAGAGATCATGGACGACCATGTAAAGCTGGTGAGAGCTGTCCTGAAAAAACTTAGAGCTGCTGAGCTGTATGCTAAGTTGTCAAAATGTGAATTCCACCAGACTAAAATTGACTACTTGGGGTACTGCATCTCGCATGAGGGGATAGAAATGGACCCAGAGAAAGTTCGGGCAGTCCTGGAATGGGCACCTCCATGTACCCGCAAACAACTACAAAGTTTCCTGGGATTTGCTAACTTCTATCGGCAGTTCATCCTCTTGTTCATGAAGATTGCCTTACCGATTATTAACCTCCTGAAAACAAAGGGTGAAGCGAAGCCAAATTCTTCCTGGCCTCTCAAGTGGACTATGGAATGTCAGCCGGCTTTTGAAAAAGTGAAACGACTGTTTGCCACTGAACCGATCTTTAAACACCCTGACATAGAGACCCCGTTTGTCATTCAGACCGACGCCAGTGATGTGGCCGTCAGAGCAGTGTTACTCCAAGCCAATGCTGAGGGAAATCTACAACCCTGTGCCTATACCTCTTGGAAATTATCTGAAACTGGGAGGAGATGGGCTACCTGGAGAAGGAGGCTTTTGCTGTTCGTTGGTCGCTACTAACATGTAGGCACTTCCTGGAATGGGCCAAGCACCCTTTTGAAGTGTGGACTGATCACAAAAACTTAGAGACCCTAAAAATGCCTCGGAAGTTGTCACCCAAGCAAGTCCGCTGGGCCCAACACTTTAACTGCTTTAATTTCTCTCTGCGCTACCTTCCTGGGGGGGAAGAACTTTATGGCAGATGCTCTCTCGAGACTACCTCAATACAATAGTGCTCAGGCAGAAGTGATTCACCCAGTTGTCCCCTCGAAACAGCTGGTGGCTCCAGTAGTTACCAGAGCCCAGGCAAAAGGGCCGGACCTAACCTTGTCCAGCGACTTGAGCGAGCAGTTAAAAGAAGCATTGAAAACTGATGAGTGGTTTTTAGCCCACTCAAATGGGTGTGCACTTCGTGAGGGTCTCACCTGGGTGGGAGTGAAGCTGTATGTTCCTGCCAGCCTGAGGGAGCAGTGTTACAACACGCCCATGATGCTAAAATCACTGGGCATTTTGGATTCGTAAAGACATTGCATTTAGTTAAACGACAATTCTGGTGGCCCTGGGGTTTTTCCTGACCCAAGTCTGGAACCACATGCAAGATTGGGGGGAAGATTATTTGTTAGATGCAGCCCGAGTAAGATGCGTCACGAATGTTCTAGAGGGAGTAGCAGCTGACTGGATGGTGGTCCTCCACAATAACAACTCCCCCCTCCTGAGAAATTACAATCAGTTTATGGCGGCCCTTAGAAGACGGTTTGAAGACCACCTAGCTGAGCGGAAGGTGAGGCTCAGAATGAAGGGTATCCAGCAGGGCCGCAGATTGGTGGCAGAACACACCCAAGAGTTTCGTGAGTTAGCACCCTACATGACAGGATGGTCAGAAGCGGCCCTATTAGAGAGTTTCAAGGATGGGCTAAATGAAGAAATATAAAAAGACTGCAGAGCCCGGGGGGTCCCCGAAGACTTGCAGTGTTGGTATATAGTGGCTGAGGATGTGGAAATTGAGCTGGCCCGTAGCCGACTCTGAGGAAGCGGTGTGAAAGATCCGTCATCCTCTGCTTATCGCAAAGGAGCGCCAAAGGTGGCCGGGGGGAGGGCAGAGTTCAAACCAAAATCAAAGCCCTTCACATGTTTCAAATGTGGAAAAGAAGAACATCGAGCTGCCGAGTGCTTCTCCAAACCAATGCCAAAATCTACTGCCCCAGGTCCTAAGAAGGCTGACAAAGCACCCATAAAGGCTTGCACAACTGCTCTGGAAGGAGGAGTCGTTGCGTTCGCTCCCCGTAATCAGGGTGAGCTGGGAACTCCAACCACCGCAGAGGACAGCGGAACGGACTCCGACTCCGACCCCGGCAATCTGGTGAGTCATACCGAGGACCCCATGCTCATCCCCATAGAACTAAGGGTGCCGTCCACGGGGACACAGGCGCAGATATTAGCCTTATTAGACTCTGGGTGCACCAGGTGCATAATCAGCCCAAATGTGGTGGAGAAAATGGGTCTAAGGCTTAAAACGTTAAAAAGACCTATTGCCTTCTGTCAACTAGATGGATCTATAGCGGGAGGGGTCCCAGCTACTTTTGTGACCGAAACCATTGAGATGCAGTTGGGGAATCACATAGAGACCCTCAGATTCATCGTGGCTCCTGGCATGGAACGGCCCCTCATACTTGGACTGCCCTGGCTCCGTAGATGGAACCCACGGGTTAATTGGAAGACAGGGGTTTTGCGCATTCGCACCAAAAATCCGGGACTAGGAAAAGGAGAAAAACCCCTAGAGGATGGGACAAAACCCGAAAAGGCAGAAGTGGCCATGGGTCACATTGAAGGGGAGGAAAAAATTCCAAAAGAGTACTGGGATCTTCGTGAAGTTTTTAGCGAAAAGGCTTCAGATGCACTACCCCCTCATAGAACTATGGACTGTACCATTGAAATTCTGCCTGGAGTGAAGCTCCCTAAACCCAAAATATACCCCATGACCCCCCAAGAACTGGGGGAACTGCAGAACTTCATTGATAAGAATTTAAAGCGGGGTTTTATTCAACCAGCCTGACCCAGGGTGGTGGCGCCAGTATTGTTCCGGGAAAAGAAAGATGGCTCCTTTCGTTTGGTAGTTGACTACCGAAAGCTAAATGCAATTTGCATGGAAAACGTGTACCCCTTGCCCCTCATGAAAGACATGTTAGCCCATTTAGGGAAGGGAAAAGTTTTCACCAAACTGGACTTACGAGAGGCATACTATTGAGTGAGAATCAAAGAGGGGGATGAATGGAAAATGGCATTCAATTGCCCCTTGGGATGTTTCCAATTTAAGCTGCTCCCTTTTGGACTACAGGGAGCCCCTGCTGTGTTCATGCAATTGATCAATGAAGTACTGCATAAGCACCTGTACAAGGGGGTGCTGGTCTACTTGGGTGACATTCTTATCTACTCTGAGAACATGAACGATCATGTGAAATTGGTGCGAACTGTCCTGAAAAAACTCAGGGCTGCTGAACTATATGCCAAACTGTCTAAGTGCGAGTTCCACCAAAACAAAATTGACTACCTGGGGTATTGCATATCGCATGAGGGAATAGAGATGGATCCCGGTAAAGTCAAAGCTGTAATGGAATGGGCTGCGCCATGCACCAGCAAGCAACTACAGAGTTTCCTAGGATTTGCTAACTTTTATAGACAATTTATCCCCTCTTTCGCCAAAATCGCACTACCCATAACCAATCTGCTAAAGACAAAGGGGGAATTAAAACCAAAGCCTTCTCAGCCTCTTGAATGGACTATGGAGTGTCAGGCGGCATTCGAAAAGTTGAAACGGCTGTTTGCTGCTGAACCAGTTCTCAAACACCCGAACATGGAAGAACCTTTCGTGGTACAGGCGGATGCTAGCGACGTAGCCGTGGGGCCAGTACTTCTGCAAAAGAACGCTGAGGGGAATTTGCAACCCTGTGCTTACACATCCCGAAAATTGTTAGAAACCAAAAGGAGATGGGCCATATGGGAGAAGGAAGCTTTTGCAGTGTGTTGGGCTTTGTTAACATGGAGACAATTCCTGGAAGGGGCCAAGCATCCGTTCGAGGTTTGGACTGACCATAAAAATTTAGAAGCGTTGAAGACACCACGTAAACTGTCACCAAAACAAGTTCGTTGGGCCCAGCACTTCAGCCGGTTTAATTTCACCCTGCAATATCTTCCTGGAGGGAAGAATTTCATGGCAGATGCACTCTCCAGACTGCCTCAATACAACAGTACAAAGAAGGAGGTGGTGCGACCTATTATCCCTTCGACACAACTAGCAGCGCCAGTAACTACCAGGGCACAAACAAGGACTGATCCGGCCCCCTCGGGCGACTTGCTTCAAAAACTACGTGAAGCCCTGAGAACCGACGAGTGGTTTCAAAATCACTCGAATGAATGCACCCTTCGTGATGAACTACCCTGGATTGGGGCTAAATTGTATGTTCCTGCCAGCTTAAGGACAACAGTATTGCAGTACACCCATGACGCCAAAGTGGTGGGACATTTTGGTTTTGTTAAAACTTTGCAACTCATCAAGAGACAATTCTGGTGGCCTGCATTCAAAAAGGACATAGAGGCGTATGTGGCAAGCTGCCCGGTGTGTGCCTCGGCTAAAAGACCTCCGAGAAACCCCCCCGGCTTGCTTCAAAGTGTGGCAAGACCGAATGCCCCTTGGAAGGAAATATCCATGGATTTTATCGTTGACTTACCAGAGAGTGATGGGTGCACAGTCATTTGGGTGGTGATGGACTTATTTTCCAAACACGTGCACTTCATCCCTTGTTCAAAAATCCCATCAGCTAAAACCCTTGCAAAATTGTTCATTCAACATGTTTACCACCTGCATGGAGCTCCAAAACATATAATTTCAGACAGAGGTGTACAATTTACTTCCAAATTTTGGAAGGAGTTTTTAAAGTTAATAGGCTCCGCCCAGGGCTTAAGCTCCACCCACCCACCCCCAGACAAATGGGGCTTGTGAGAGAACCAATGGCGTGCTAGAACAGTACCTGAGATGTTACATAAATTACCAACAAGATGACTGGATCGACTTGTTGCCATTTGCAGAGGTGGCATATAATAACTCGATTCATAGCAGCACCGGTTTTACTCCATTTAAGGTAGCATCGGGCCAAGACTTTGTCCTATCCCTGAGCTGCCTCAGGATGACCCACAGAATCCTTCCTTGATTGAGTGGATTGAGCAACTTAGAAGTACTTGGGCAGTAACTCGAAAAGCGTTAGATGGGGCCCACCAAGCACATAAATCTGAAGCTGACAAAAAAGGTGTTCGGCAAACGTGTATAAAGTGGATGATAGGGTTTACCTTTCCACCAAATATTTGCAGACCTCTCAAAAATTGAAAAAGCTTGGGCCTAAGTATGTGGGCCCTTTTCCCATCACTAGACTTATTAAAGCAGTCACAGTCGAATTGGAGCTACCTAAGACCTTGAGACGCATCCACCCTGTGTTTCATGTTAGCTTACTAAAACCAGAACACTTGTCTCCTTTGCGTCCAGGTCAGGACCCTCCCCCCATCCCCATTTTAATAGAAGGGGAGCAACATTTTGAGGTTAAAGAGATCCTGGACTCTAGAAAGCACCATGGTAAGGTGCAATATCTGGTGGCCTGGAAGCATTTCCCATTATCACAAGCTGAATGAGTGAATAAATGTGACGTCTGGGCACCAAAGAAAGTACAATTTTTCCACACCAAATATCCTGATAAACCCTAATATCTGTGTTATGTTGTCTTCTCTTTCTCTATTTAGGACTAACGTCTCTGCTGCAGAGGGGCCGAATGTCAGCCTCTGCCTTACTGCTTGGCTGCCATAGAAAGGGGGAGGGGGTGTGTGGGCTATGGGGGGGGGACTCAAAAGTGAAACCTTACTTGGATGAAGGGGAAACGAAACCAGTGTTATCGGGTCAACCGTCGTGACATTCCTGATTGATGACGTGACCAGACGTGTTTCCACCTGACCCCTAGAAGACCCATGGATTGGATGATTTACGATGGACAGTGGGAGGGGATGATTTGTATATACAGTTTTCGCGGGTATAGCCCTCAGATTCAGCTTTGCTTGGTTGCGTTCATTTCTATACCAGTAAAAGTACAGATTTTACATAACAATGGAATCTGGTCTTTCTTTCCTGGCTTGTGAAGGAAGCATACCTGACAAAACCTTTATACTGCCCACTGAAAATTTTGCTGCCTCATTTTTCTCATACAGGAGGGAAAACTTTTCATTCTGATCTCTTGCTTGCTTGCTTCTCCCTTGGTTTAGGAAATTAATTATTTCATTTTGAAAATACTTGACAGTGATAATTCTTAATCTAACCGTCCAGCACAATCTGATTTCAGCCTTCTTTAATACTACTTTTAGCTTTCTTTGTCACGATTACTTTCTAGAAAAGTAATCCGCATCCCATTCAAGAGTTCAGTTGGTGAAAAGAAAAGTCAATCAATATCATTTATTGTTCAAAAATTGAACAGCTATTCCTTGATCTCATGGTTGGGAAAGAAGAAAGCAATTCGTTTTGATTAAGCAGATATTACTAACACTAAGGTGGTGATGACTTGAAAAGGAATAAGTATTATTGCTTTTCTCTTTTTTCTACATTTCTTTCATCTGTGAGATTTATTCCCATTCAGTTCCATCCATGGATCCCACCGAACCCTCCGCCATTCTAAGGGTGTCTATCCTGTCCTTGTAATTTTATTTTATTTTTATTTTATATCCAATTTATATACCACCCTTCTCCTGGAGGACTCAGGGCGGTGTATGGCCAAAATAAAAACATAAAATACAAATATTAAAATACAATTTAAAAGATATATATGTGTTTGGCCCCATAATTAAAAACAATGACAGTGGCAGCTGTCATGTTTGTTATTTATGTTGATTTATGTTGGTAGTTATGGCTATGCAAGTAAGGTCTGGTGTTCTATGACCAGATTCTGTATCTATCCTGACTGAAAGAGATTTTTTTAAAAAAGAAACCGTATCCATATCTATATTATTTGTAGTTTTTCAAATGGAGATGGCAGTGACTGAATCTGGTACTTTGTATATGCAAAGCATGTGCTTATCTCAGGTATACTCTCCTTCTTTCAGTCCTTGTGTTTTAGATATTTATCTCATTTCATCTACCATAAGACAAGGTTACGCCAAGACATAATGATTGGCACAAGATCATTCAGTGTAATTCTTATTAGAGGGAGGAGGATTAAATTTGGGGGGGTGGGGGGTAAGCCCAACAAGCATTTCTCATCTTGACATTGTCCTGATATATGGAGATTATACCTGAAGATTTCTGAAGAACTTCTGGAAATGAAAGTCTTCACACATTGGAGTGCATCAAGTTATAGAAGTCTGTTCTAAACAATATTCTCACTTTGGCTCTATGATCCATTTTGATATCCAAACTAAATTAAAAATTGTAAATTAAAATTGTCCTCCATTATTGCCATGAGAATATAGTAGGTTAATATTTCAGGAAGCAACAAGCGTGCTCTGTGAGACTGCCTTATATTCACTGTTTCATCACATGTACTGGTTATCCTATCAATTGTGTACACACATATCTGAATATTATTAAGAGAGAACTCTGTCCTGGTAAGTAGTACTGGTTATTATCTGGATGGTTTCTTCTGATTTCAGGTTTGCTTGAGGATTGACAGACAGTTGCCAAAGATATATTTGTGATGACACCCATCCTATGGAAAGATGCTAATCTTGATTTTAGATATTTCACTAGAAACCATATGTGAAACTTTTCTATTCTCGTCATGAGTATTGCTTTCAGGTGTTGTTTTTTGAAACAAGTTTCTGGATTTCTTTAATATTCTTGAATTTATATGTGTGCATATTTAAATTCCAAAATCCTCAAATTACCTACGTTATTTAATTTTTAATTTTAAAAAATTAAACAAATTTAATAAAATTAGAAATTTTTCAGCCAGTTTGAGTGAAGCTTTGCTTCTCGAGGCCTGATTATTTAAAACATTCTAGGAGTGTCCTAGAATTTGCAATATAGGTATATGCATGTGAAAAAATTTCTCAAGAGATAATTAACCATAGACTTAACTTAATCACACAAGAACAAATAGCGCAAAAAATTAGAGCAACCAAACAAAACTACTTTGAAAATGCGAACAAACCGGGGAGATGGTTGGCCTATAAATTAAAAAAAGAAAAAGAAGAAACTATTACAACAACTAGATGAAAAAGGGATAGCACACCATCAAAAGGAAGAAAAAGAAAATATAGCAGTAAGATACTACCAAAATTTATATAGTTGGGAGAACATAGAGGAGGATGACATTAAAAGATATCTACAGCAGAGAAACCTTCCAACCATACCAGAAACCGCAAAAGAAACATTAGATAGAAAAATAATGATGTTAGAATTACAAAGGTCAATTCAAAAACAAAAAAGAAATAAAATACTGGGTCCAGATGGAATTCCAGTGGAATTTCACAAAGAATTACAAAAACCATTGGAGAATTTACTATTACAAATATATAACGAAGTACTAGAACAAGCAATGATATCAAAATCTTGGATGGAGGCACTGATAACCTTAATTCCCAAAGATAACGGCAAAGTGGTAGGGCTTAAAATAAATAAAGAGAAAACTAAAATAATAACCAAAAATCTAACTAAAAGACAAAACGAAGAATTAGAAGAGAAAATGGGAATTTTAAGAGCAAAAAAAAATATATCTGGGAATATGGCTATCGGCAAAATGTAGTACGATAAAAGAGGATAATTATAATGCACTGATAAAACAAATACAAAAAGATTTGGAAAGCTGGAATAAATTACAGATATCACTAATTGGCAGAATTTCAACAATCAAAATGAACATATTACACAAATTGCTATACCTTTTTCAAATGATACCAGTAAAATTAAAGAAGAAAATTTTTGAACAAATAAATAAAATAACATCCAAATTTATATGGGTAGGTAAAAACCCCGGCATCAAACTTAAATTGTTACAAGACAGTAGGAATCAGGGGTGGGGAAGGTTGGCCTCCCAGATTGAGAGCTCTACTACAGCAGCCCTGACATGGTTAAGAGATTGGATTCAACTTAAAAACAAAAGCATATTAGCATTAGAAGGACACAATCTCCAAATAGATTGGCACGGGATTCTATGGGAAGGTAAAAATAAAACACATTCATATTTTCAGAGGCATATAATAAGAAATTCCCTATACAACATCTGGGTAAAGATTAAAAAAAAATCACTATACGAAAATTCCAAACTGGTTATCGACAATGGAGGCAATGACATACCTAAATACAATAGACCTCAGTAAAATGGTAAAATACTCAGAAATTTCAGATGAGAAAGGAGAATTAAAATCAGTGCAAATGTTGAAAACACAAGGAATAAACATAGAACGGTGACCCTACTTACAAATCAAAACAAGACTAAAAAAGGATCAAGAATAATTCGGCATTTTTGAGAAACAATTGGAGTTGGACAAAATTTTACTAGGAACGGAAGAAAAAATGATTACAAAAGTATATAATTTTTACTAAGATATAAAATGGAGGATGAAGTTGTAAAAGAAACAATGATTAGCTGGGCTTGGAATTTTGGCCACAGCATAGAATTAGAACAGTGGGACAAACTATGGGAAAGGAATTGCAAACACACAACAGTAGTTGCCTACAAAGAAAACCTTTATAAAATGTTTTATAGATGGCATTTGCCACTAGCGAGATTGGCCAAGATGTACTCAAATTTATCAACCAATTGTTGGAGATGTAACCATAAATCTGGAACATTCTATCATATGTAGTGGACATACCCCATCACAAGGAAGTATTGGTGTAAAATTCAAAAATGGCTGGAAGAAATTACAAACCAAAAAATAGATTTGAAACCTGAACTGTTTTTATTAGGAATACTGGACCCGAAAATGAACAAAAACTACACTACACATATTCACTGCAGCAAGAATCACATTCACAAAAAGTTGGAAACAAAACAGTGTACCCTCAAATGAAACAGTAATTAGGAAAATTCTAGAATGCGCTGAGATGGATAAAATGACTATGGAGTTGAAAGAGAGAGAGGATTCAGACTATTATGAAATATGGAATAAAATGTACAGTTGGCTCAAAAATAGAAATCAGAACAAGAAACATTTAACTTAATACTGATGAAACTCAAATTGGAGTAATTGAATAACATTAAATAAAGAGATGTAAATATAAATGAATATAAATGTGTAGATAAGAACAATGAATATTATAATGTATGTATATATATACATTGGAGTAATGTGATTATTCTACTATTGAGAAGTAAATAGAAACGATAGAATAGAGAACTACAAAAGCAAAATATATATGTCGATATGAAATACTGTAAAATTACCATTGATGGTATGTAATGTTCAGTACGTTATGTCTTGATGTGTTTTGTTTTTATATATGTGTGATTGTTCTTTGTGTTGTTTTTAAAGACAAACTGTTTAATAAAAATTATTTTTAAAAAAAGAATTTTTTTTCATCCATATTAAGGTATAGGGCCGTGATGGCGAACCTATGGCACGGGTGCCACAGGTGGCACGCGGAGCCATATTGGTGGGCACGCGAGCTCAGCTCTGGCACACATGCGTGCACCAGCCAGCTGATTTTTGGGCTTTCTGGGCCCACCAGAAGTCAGGAAACACACTGTTTCCGGCCTCCGGAGGGCCTCTTGGGTGTGTAGAGAAGGCTGTTTTTGCCCTCCCCAGGCTCCTAGAAAGGCTCTGGGGCCTGGGGAGAGCAAAAAACGGGCCTACTGGGCCCACTGTGCCATCACATGCCAAAAGCGGGGGGAGCACAGGGGGGGTGGAGCGCATAGAATTATGGATGTGGGCACTTGTGCATGTGACCCCACCACGCTCCCACCGCTTTTGGCACGCGACGGCAAAAAGGTTAGCCATCACTGGTATAGGGTAAATCTATGGGAGCTTTCTCGGGGTCAATTCAGTCTGTGTTAAGAATATAGCTACAGATGAATTAAGACCATGTAATGCTTTTAGAAATTTCATCTATTGATTTTATACTTGTATTAATGAGCACAAAAACTTTTGATTTCAGTGTTCTAAACTATCATAGTTCAGTATGTAGATGTTTAGATGTTACTATGGAAGACAGAAGAGGTGGATGGAAAGATTCCTTTACAAATTAAATGAGGAAGGAGGAGCTAATGAATTTTATGATCTATTTTATTACTATGCAAAAGTCTTGCTATGGAGCAGATCTAGTCTAAGAAAGAATAATAGCAATAAGATTAACACTTTTGAAAATCTCAGAAGGACTTTTAATCAAGATTTCCATGTGAAACATTCATTTCCTTGCAATAGTTGATTAACCAGTTGCCATCTTGCAGCCTGAGAATAGAATAGAATAGAATAGAATAGAATTTTTTATTGGCCAAGTGTGATTGGACACACAAGGAATTTGTCTTGGTGCATATTCTCTCAGTGTATATAAAAGAAAAGATACGTTCATCAAGAATCATAAGGTACAACACTTAATGATAGTCATAGGGTACAAATAAGCAATCAGGAAACAATATCAATATAAATCGTAAGGATACAAGCAACAAAATTACAGTCATATAGTCATAAGTGGAAGGAGATGGGTGGTGGGAATGATGAGAAAATTAATAGTAGTGCAGACTTAATAACTAGTTTGACAATGTTGAGGGAATTATTTGTTTAGCAGAGTGATGGCATTCGGGAAAAAACTGTTCTTGTATCTAGTTGTTCTGTGTGCATTGCTCTATAGTGTCGTTTTGAGGGTAGGAGTTGAAACAGTTTATGTCCAGCATGCGAGGGGTCTGTAACAGGGGTGGGTTCTAAAAAATTTTCTGTTCTGTGCGCGTGGCTTATTTTGTGGGCGTGGCTTGATGGTCATGTGACAATTATTTAGGATTTAGCAGAGGTACTGGTCTACCAGGCTTTTAACTGCTTGCAGAGCTGTATTGATCTACCCATTTATTTTTTGCAGGCTCTGGTCTACCCATTTATTTTTGCAGGCACTGGTCTACCCATTTATTTTTTGCAGGCACTGGTCTACCCATTTATTTTTGCAGGCACTGGTCTACTCATGTATTTTTGCAGGCACTGGTCTACTCATTTGTTTTCTTTTAACACTGATCAGCTGTAGGGCGGCCCTTAGAAGCCCCACGGCAAGAGTTTAAACAGTTTTTTTCCCTCTAGCCATCAGCTGGGACTCAGGAGGCAGCAATAGATTGGGGGTGGGGCCAAATAAAAGGTAAGAATAACACTGGGGCTGGGGAGGCGGGGGGGAGGGCTGGGGGGCAGAACCAGTTCGGTGACATCATATCGTCACCGCTACGGCTCAGGAGAACCGGGCTGAACTGGGAGGAACCCACCACTGGTCTGTAAATATTTTCACAGCCCTCTTTTTGACTCGTGCAGTATACAGGTCCTCAATGGAAGGCAGGTTGGTAGCAATTGTTTTTTCTGCAGTTCTAATTATCCTCTGAAGTCTGTGTCTGTCTTGTTGGGTTGCAGAGCCAAACCAGACAGTTACCATATTTTTCAGAGTATAAGATGCACCGGAGTATAAGAGGCACCTACCTTTTTTGGTATTTTTTTTAGACAAACACCCATACAAACATACAATGTATTTTCTTTGAACAGAGTATTTGGCTGGTTCACAAATTTAAACAGTGTTTAGTCATTTCAATTAAATTTACAATTTCTATATTTCCTTTTTGCCATATTTATTCCTCATCTATTTTTTTAAAAAAAGCAATATTACCCTTCATCCTCATCTCTAATCTTAATCAAATTCAATTTTTCCTTTCTATTCTATATTATACCCCTTCCCATTGTCATCTATTTTTATATCCATCCTCACATTGGTTAATTATGTAATATTACAATTATTTAATACAAATTCAACATTTTAATATAAACCAATTAGTTATATAACTATCTTTTTTGTATATTAATCAATATGAACATGAATATTCCAATTATTTCCATGCAATCCAATTTTCTACAAATCAATTAATTATATTTACCAATAATAATAAACCAAATAATATTCCCCTTTTATGTTACTCATTTTCACATCTTAAACTCTCCCAATAACCCACATAGTTTTGCCCATATAATCCTCCAAATCACAACTTAATCATTTCTACTTTCATCACAATATATAATTAAAAATATTTCAATCATTACAATTTCCCTAAATAAATTTAAAAATGTTCTAGCTGTTATCCAAGCTATAATTTAATCCTTTTTACTTTCAGCACCATATACCATTAAAGGTATTTCAATTGTTGCAGTTTATACTTATTCACATTTCTAAAAAAAATAAAAAAATAAAAGCTTATCATTGTCTAGATTTCAAAAATACAAAGACAAATATTCCAATTATTATTCATTTCACTTTTACAATCATCATTTTCCATTTATTTCTTACTACTATTCATATTTCAATTCTAAATATGTATAATATTTTTCTCTTTCATTTCTTTTTCTTTTTCTCTCTTCCCATTTTTATTTTTGCCTTTTTCTTTCTTCTTTTTTTCTTTTGTGTTTAAAATCTTGAACTCTCCTCTTTTGCCCTAAATTTCCCATTGTTTGCACCTACCTTTTTTGGTGAGGAAAAAGAAGGAAAGTAATCTCCCTCTGCCTCTGCCTAATTTTGCCTTGTTGCACCAAACAGCAAACAGCCTGCTTTACTTTCAGTTTTGTTTTCAGCATAGCTTGATTAGCACAAGGGGAAAAAAATCTGCTCCAGCAATTTTCTTCCTTGAAGCAAGCAGCAGAGCCCTGTGAAAAACAGTTGGGAGCAAATCAGCCGAGAGTCGGGAGGCCGATCTAATCAACTTGTGCTAATTAGTCTATGCGGAAGCTGAAAGGAACTGTTTTTTCTTGCTGTTTGCTTGCAAGGAGGTAACTGCTGTGAGGCACAGGCCAAAGGATGGGGGCCAGTGGGTGGGCAGGGCTACATTCGATGTATATGACGTACCTAAATTTTTATCCCTTTTATTGGGGAAAAGATGCGTTTTATACTCCGAAAAATATGGTATAGAGGTGCAGATGACAGACTCAATAATTGCTCTGTAGAACAGTGGTGAAATGTAAAATTTGTTACTACCGGTTCCGTGGGCGTGGCTTGGTGGTGGGGGTAATGTGACTGGGTGGGCATGGCTAACCTTTTTTAAAAAACTTTTAAAAACATTTTTTCTACAACCTTAAGAGGTTGCAGGAAAACATGCTTTTAAAAGCCTCTGACGATCCCAGCTGAGCTGCGCGATCATCAGAGGCTTTTTAAAAAACTTTTAAAAACATTTTTTTCGGCTGAAGAGGTTGTAGAAAAAAATGCTTTAAAAGTAAAAAAAAGCCTCTGATGATCGCATGGCTCAGCTGTGCATGTGGGGGGGAGGGTGCGCAGGGATTTTTGCTACTGGTTCTCCGAACCACCTGCTGCCATCGCTACCGGATTGGGCAATCCGGTCAGATTCGGGAGCATTTCACCCCTGCTGTATCAGCAGCTCCTAGGGCAGTTTGAGCTTTCTGAGTTGTGCTTTTTTGATAACGTTTTTGATGTTAGCTGCCCATTTTAGATCTTGCGATATGGTAGAACCTAGAAATTTGATACTGTTGATACTGTGTTGTCTAGTATTGTGAGAGGTGGAAGTATGGAAGGGTTTCTCCTAAAGTCTACCACCACTTCTACGGTTTTGAGTGTGTTCAGTTCCAGATTGTTCTGGTCACAATCTGAGAACAAAGTTCGATGATATTGCCTACTAAGCTTAATTTTTATATTCATCTATAGCAGGGGTGTCAAACTCAATTCCATCGAGGACCGCATCAGGGTTGTGTTTCACATCAGGGGCCAGGGTGGGCGTCAGTGGGGTGGCATTGTGGGGCCAGCTTGACATCGCTCATGTTGAGGGGCACCCGTGGGGATCCATTGTCTCCAGCAGAGGAAGGTGAGAGCAGGGTGAGTGCCAAACCCTTGACTTCCAGAGGAGCCTCACAGTCCCTCTCAGGCCATGCACAGGACCCCCAGACAGCACCGCAGGCTGCCTAGTGCCCTGGGCAGCAGAGGGCAAGTGCCCAGCCTGGCTCTCAAGCTCCCAGGGCACTGGGACTCCACAGCCCAGCCCCATTTCCCTTAGGAGGTGCCCGGCTATGCTTACCTCCTCCTCAAGGCTGCTGCTGCTGTATTCGCTCTCCTTGGGCACGTTGCTCATGGTGTATGCAGAATGGCAAAGTGTGTGTCAGATTTGTGTATCTGCCATTCTTTGTGGAAGAAGGGGGATTTGGATTTGTCACATTTAGTTCTCTTTCCTATGTATTCTAAGTATCATATTTCCTGCCTGGTCCTCTTTGTATAAACTTTAACCTGATTTATAACCGTTGCCTGGTGCCAGAAATGCCTGGAGAATTCTCACCTCTGGGGAAATGAGAGGGGGGACATGTGGATTGCAAGATGGCCCTGAGAAGCTCTTCATATCTGCTTCTCAGAGAGGCCGGTACGATATCATCTTCACACTGGCAGATTGGTGGGAATCCACATCAGACAGTGGGGAGGGGTTCCTAATTTCTTTATCCTGGACTGCATGCCCTGAGGGACTTCAGAGCCTGCTTTGACTCTTGACTTGCTTTCATCCCTTTTCAATAAAAAGGGAAGCGAGAATCATTCAAACCCCAAACTGTCATGGCACCGAGGCCACCGGGTTGCTTTAAGTGTGGGAACGAGGGGCACTGCACAGCAGAATGTTGGTCAAAAACCCCCGCCATAAAACCTGATTGCCTATCAGGGGGGAAGCCTGCAAAAACCACACCCCAAAATCAGAGGAAGAAATTGTGGCGCCCCAAGAGGACCTAAGCCAGTCCAAAAGCAATCCGGAAGATGACCCGCTGGTAAGCAACCCAATCAAACTGCTCACCCTTCCCCTAAGAATTTTTATCCCAAGCCGAGGGAAAGGGGAGGAAGTAACAGCATTGCTGGACTTGGGGTGTAGCCAATGTCTAATTAGCCCAACCCTGGCAGGGAGATTGGGAATTCACCTAAGAAAAATGAAAACCCCCATCGCTTTTTGCCAACTAGATGTAACTGTAGTGGGGGGGAGGGGGCGTAGCCAGCCATTTTTGCCACAGAACCATTGCAAATGAAGCAAGATCCTTATGTTCATAGTAACCCCAGGAATGGAATGGCCACTAACCTTCATGAACATCCCAGAGGGAAAAGAGGAAGGAAAGGAAAACAGGGAAACAGCAATGACTGGCCACCCTGCTGAGCCCACTAGCATCCCCAAAGAATACCAGGATTTGGCTGAGGTATTTAGCAAGAGGCATCCGATGAACTTCCACCCCATCGCACCATGGACTGTGCCACTGAGATCCTACCAGAAAATGTACTACATGTCCCCCAGAGAACTAGACAAATTTAGAGTGTTTATCAACAAAAACCTAAAAAGGGGTTTCATCTAACCTACCAGACCAAAAACAGCAGTCCCAATGTTATTCTGTGAAAAGAAAGATGGCTCCTTACACCTCTGTGTTGACTACTGTAACCTGAACACGATCAGCGTGGACAATATGTACCTACTCCCCCTCATGAAGGACATGCTGGCCCACCTCTCAAAAGGAAAAAACTTTTCAAAGCTTGATTTACAAGAGGCATACTACTGCATCAGAATTAGGAAAGGGGATGTGTGGAAGACTGCCTTTAACACCCTGCTGGGGTGCTACCAATTTAAAGTACTCCCTTTCGAACTATAAGGGGCCCCTGCCGTGTTTATGCAACTAATTAATGAGGTGCTCCATGAACATTTAAACAAAGAGGTCCTGGTTTACCTTAATGACATTCTAATTTACACCAAAACAAAAGTGGAACACATAAAATTAGTCTGAGCAGTTCTCGCTAAACTCCATGCCACCAAACTCTATGCAAAATTCTCTAAATGCGAGTTCCACCAAGAAAGAATTGACTACCTGGGATATAGAATATCCCACGAGGGAACAGAGATGGATCCACTAAAAGTAAAAGCTGTCATTGATTGGGAGCCGCCCCAAACCTGTAAACAACTACAAAATTTCCTTGGTTTTGCTAACTTTTACCATCAATTCATTCTAGTCTTTGCAAAAATTACCCTCCCCATTATGAACTTGCTAAAGACAAAAGGGGGGGGGCAAAACCAAGGCAACCCCTTAACTGGACCATGGAATGCCAAGCGGCATTCGAAAACTCAAACAACTATTCTCAGCCGAACCAATCCTAAAACACCCAGAGCCAGAACAACCATTTGTCATCCAAGCAGATGCCAGTGACATGGCAGTAGGAGTGGTCCTACTTCAAAACAATGAACAGGGGCAATTGCAACTATGTGCATACACATCCAAGAAATTGCCAGAAATCAAGCAAAGATGGGCCATATGGGAGAAAGAGACTTATGCAGTATGATGGGCCCTTCTCACATGGAAACAATTCTTAGAAGGGAACAAAATCTCCTTCGTAGTCTGGACTGATAATAAAAACTTAGAAGCTCTGAAAAACTCTCCTCCAAACAAGTACGTTGGGTGCAATACTTTAAACGTTTTAATTTTACCCTCAAATATCTCCCAGGAGGAAAAAACTTCTTAGTTGATGCTCTGTCCAGAAAACCCCAATACAACAGCAAAAAGACTGAAATTGTTAAATCTATACTCCAAACACCCCAGCTAGCTGCCAAAGTAATTACCCGAGCACAAGCCAAAAAAAAGAACCACTTGCCACCAATGCAATAGTCTCAAAATTTAAGGAGGCTCTACTTAAGGATGACTGGTTCCAAACACACAAAAACATTTGTTTTCTTAAAGACGACTTAGCCTGGGTTGAAAACAAACTTTATGTCCCTGCTAGCCAATGATTGGAACTCACCCTGGAGAAAGATTTGTATGGATTTTATAGTGGAGCTGCGTGAAAGCACGGGAAACACAGTTATTTGGGTTGTAATGGACCTCTTTTCAAAACAGGTCCATTTCATACCTTGCCAGAAGATCCCAACAGCAAAGGCATTACCAAAAATGTTTTTAGTCCACATTTATCACCTCTATGGAGCTCCCCAACAGATTATCTCAGACAGGGGTGTCCAATTCACCTTCAGATTTTGGCGGGCTTTCTTAAATCTGTTAGGTTCTGCCCAGGGGCTGTCCCCTTCATACCACCCCCAAATGAATGGGGGGGGGGGCAGGTGGAGAAAGCCAATGGTGTATTGGAACAATATTTAAGATGTTTTATTAACTACCAACAGGACAATTGGACTGACCTGCTACCTTTTGCTGAAGTAGCTTACAACAACTCGGTACACAGTAGCACTGGCTTCACCCCATTTCAGGTAGTCACAGGACAAGAATTTAACCCCATACCAGAGCTACCAGCTAAAAAACCTGACATCCCCTCTTTTAAGGAGTGGATAAACAACCTACAAACCACTTGACCAGTGGTCAGACTAGTTCTACAAGAGGCTAGAGCAGCTTTTAAAATTCAAGCTGACAAGAAACGCTGTGAACCCAAACCATTCAAGGTTGGGGACTGCGTATATCTATCCACAAAGTTTCTACAATCCTTACAACCATCTAAGAAACTAGGACCAAAATTCATTGGCCCATTCCCCATCACCAGAATCATAAACCCTGTCACGGTAGAACTCCTCCTTCCTAAGACACTTAGGCAGGTTCATTCAGTGTTTCACTGCAGCCTACTCAAGTCAGAAATCACTTCAAAAATCAGACCCCATTTGCCCACACCTCCAACCCCCATTATGGTGGAAGGAGAACAAGAGTTTGAAATTAAAGATATCCTTGACTTCCACACTTACCATGGTTCCACACAATATTTAGTGGCATGGAAACACCTACCATCCTCTCAGAATGAATGGATAGCCAAAAAACATGTAAAACCCCCCAAACTGTTAAGGAAATTCCACCTGAAATATCCTCACAAACCATCCTAAATCTTGATGTATTATATGTTTTTTATGTCTTTCTAGGTGGATTTTCTATTTTTCTGAGGAGGGCAATATGTCAGATCTGTGTATCTGCCATTCTTCATGGAAGAAGGGGGAGGAATTTGGATTTGTCACATTTAATTCTCTTTCTTATGTATCCTTTTTTTTAAAAAAAAGTTTTTTATTTTTATTTCTCATAAATATGTCTTAAATGTACAGTCTCTTATCTATTGTTGATTATGCATATTCTCTTTTGACTTTCATGTTAGTTCGTTCTTCATCCTAAATAGTTTAAGTATGCTCGGGCTTGCTCTTCTACCATTCCATCTCCCTTATTTTAAAACAATCCTTCTTCTCCTTCTCCTCTCTTTCCCTTCCCTCCCTTCTTCTATCTTCTTCTACTTTCTTCTTTCCTCCTCTCCTTCCCCTCCTCTCCTTCCCCTTCCTTTTCCCCACACCTCCCTTCTTCCTCCCTTCTAACCTTCTCTCCTACTCTTATTTCCCCTTCCTTTCTTCCTCTCCTTTTCCCTTTCTTCTGTTCCTCTTTACTTCCTCTCTTCTCCCCTCCTGTCTATCCCTCTTCTTCTCTTTCCATTCTCTCTCCATTGTTGTATTCATTTTCAATTCAATATTTTTCAAAATGGTATCCAAGCAACGACAATTTTCTATTTCTATTTACTTTCTTTTCAGTTTCTTTTCTATTTTACTGATTTCACACATATCATCATAAATGTACATTTATATAATAACATTTTTTCCTTTCCCCCCTTTCCCCCTTTTCCATACACAAGTGTCACCTGGGTTTCTATTTCTTTTTTTGTCTTCTCTCTCATATACTTATACCTTATCTAATTTATTAATCTATAATCTTTTATTCATATTTCTTTTCTAGCCATGCATAAAATCGTCACCATGTCTTGAAATACACCGATTCCTCTTTATCTTTTATTCTTAATGTTAATCTATTCATTTCTGCACATTCTAAAATTTTCTTTATTACCTCTCCTGATGGGATTTTTTCGGCCTTCCACTTTTGTGCAAATACAATTCTTGCTGCTGTTATTATATGAATAATCAAATAAGTATCTTCTTTGCTATATTTCTCCGGTAATATACCCAATAAAAATACCTCTGGTTTTAATTCTATGTGCCAGTGTAACATTTCTTCTAACCATGCCTGTATTCTAACCCAATAGTTTTTTGCTTCCGTATATGACCACCACATATGATAATATGATCCCAACAATTGAAATTTCCAACATGTAGCTGATTTATCCTTAAACATTTTAGCTAATCTTTCTGGTGACATATGCCATCTATAAAACATTTTATACAGGTTTATGCAGTTGCCATTGTTAATTTGTAATTCCTTTCCCATAGTTGTTGACATTTCTCTAATTCTATTGTGTAACCAAAGTTTTTTGCCCATGTTATCATTATCTCTTTTACTTCTTCATCTTCTAATCTGATTTGCAATAAATAATTATACAATTTCTTAATCATTTTTTCATCTATCCCAGTCAATATCTTGTCCAATTGTGATTTTCCCAGGTTAAAAACCATACTGTTTCAAATCTTTATCATATCTTGATTGTATTTGCAATCGTGTATATCAATCTGTCTCAATCCCTTGTTTTTCTAGTTCTGGGTTCTGTTTTAGTTCTCCCTTCTTTGTTAAGATATCCTTGTATCTCACAATATTTTTTCATGTTAATCATATTTGGATACGTCAAAGCTATTGTTGAAAGCCACATTGGTATCTTCATATAACATTTTTCTTTCACTCTCTCCATGTTGTTAGCAAACCATTCCTTATGTAATGTCTCTGAAAACACCCACATATCCTATTTTTCCCGTACCAAAGAAAAGTGTGCCAGCCTAGTTCCAAATCATGTCCTTCCAGAGTCAATATTCTTGTGTTTCTCAATAAAATCCATTCTTTAACCCAGGTTAGCATCGCCGCTTGGTAATATAGTTCCCAATTTGGTAGTCCAAACCTGCTTCTAGTTCTAGAATCTTTTTTTTTTTGGATTTTTTATTTTTTATTTTTATACAAACATACATAAATAAAACCATTTTCAATTGCAAACAGTGTGTCGGTTGGTTACAAGTCTTTTGTGCGTCTTCACCAAATTCATAGCTTACAATTTACAATTTCCCTAAATTCTCATATCATTAACCTAATATATATCTATGTATTATTATCCTCACTAATCATTTATTTAATTATGACTATTTCTTCCCTTATTATTATTCAAACTATTCTTAAACTTGAGTTAATTTTTATTATAACATTCATTTTATCCTCCTAAATCTGTCTACTAGTACATCTTTATATTTTATTTTACATAATTCTACAATTCTTGTATTGTGAAGATCTCTACCATATTTCATTTCCATATTTTTTTGTCTAACCATTGATAAAATAGGTCCCATATCTTATAGTATTGTTTATCTTTTTGTTCTCTAATTTCAAATGTCAATTTACTCATTTCAGGACATTCCATTATTTTCTTAATAACTTCATCCTGCATTGATATTTTCTCATTTTCCTAATTTTTAGCAAACACAATTCTAGCCGCTGTTAATACATTAACAATAAAATATCTCAACTCTCTATTATATATTTCAGGTACAATCCCGAATAAAAAAATCTCTGGTTTAAAGTCTATGTGTTTTTTTGTCATTTTTTCCAACCATGTGTGGACTTTAGTCCAATATCTTTTGGCTTCTGCACACATCCACCACATATGGTAATATGAATTCTAGAATCTTGAAGCAGTTTAATTCTTGCTTTTTCCCCTTGCCATACAGTATATATTTCCACATCATTTTGTTCAAATTCTCAAAATATTTTTTCTGCAGCTTTATCAGTATTGTTTGAAAGAAAAACAAAATTCTTGGTAATATGTTCATTTTAATTAACGCTATTCTTCCCATCTGTGATAATTGTGAATTTTTCCATTTCTCCAAATCTATTTCAATTTGATTTCTCAATTTATAATAATTATCTTCCTTCACAGTTATACACCTTGAAGTTAATTGGATGCCCAAATATTTCACTTTCTTCACTATTTGAATATCTAACTTCTCCATTAATTGCTTTTTTTCTCACTCATATTTTTAACTATGATTTTTGTCTTATCTGTATTGATTTTCAATTCTGCTACTTCTCCATATTCCTCTATTTGCTCAATTAGCTTTGGATCTATTTCTTCCATGATAAATACTAAATCATCTGCAAAGGCTTATAATTTGTATTCTTCTTTTTTGATTTTCATCCCTTTTATTTCTTTGTCTTGTCTTATCTTTCTGTTTAAAATTTCTAATGTCAATATGAATAATAATGGAGATAACGGACATCCTTGTCTAGGTCCTTTTCTAATGTCCACTTTTTCTGTCATTTCACCATTCACAATCAACTTTGCCAATTGGCCTTTATATATAGTTTTAACCATGTTTATAAACCTATCCCCAAAGTCCATCATTTCTAATTGTGTAGTCATAAATTGCCAATTCACTTGATCAAACGCTTTCTGCATATCCAAAAATAACAACGGCATTTGCTTCTCTGGGTGTGCTTCATAATAGTCCAATGTATCCAGTATAATTCGCATATTATCTCTAATCTGTCTTTTAGGTAGAAAACCATTCTGATCTAGATGTATAAACTCATTTAACAGTCTCTTCAATCTTTCAGCCATAATTGATACAAAAATTTTGTAATCCGTATTTAATAATGAAATTAGTCTATAATTCTTTATTTATTGTAAATCCGATTCTTCTTTTGGTATAAGAGTATCCACAAATTCGGAACTTTGGCTTCTAATAATAAATCATTAAATACTTGTAACACTACATTGCTTAATATATCTTGCAACATTTTATATAGTTCTGCTGGCAATCCATCTGGTCCTGGTGTTTTACCATTCTTTTGTTTCTTAATTCCCTCCATCAATTCCATCACTGATATTTTTTCTTCTAACATCTTTTAAAATTCTTCTGTAATTTTAGGTATTTTAACTTTTTCTAAGTATTGTTCTATCATTCCTTCTGCCACCATCTCTTGCTGATATAAACTTCTATAATATTTCTCAATTATTTTTTTCTTTTCCTCGTTTTGATAACATATCTTTCCATCTTGGTCTAATAATTGATTTATAAATTTCTTTTCTTTTTCCTTTTTCATTTAATATGCCTACCATCGTCCTGGCTTATTCGCATTTTCAAAAAAAAAATTGCTTTGTTAATTTTATTTTATTTGCCAGATCTTCATTTTCCATTAAGTTCAATTTATGTTTTTGCAAGTCCATCAAATTTTTGATTTTTTTCCCTGTGGATTCTTCTGTAATTCTTTCTCTAATTTCTTATACTCCTCCTCCAACTTCTTTTGTATTTGTCTGTTCTATTTATTCCATTTTCCTAAATATGTCATTGTCAATACTCTAATATATACCTTACTAGTATCCCATACATTTTGCAATGATGTATCCTCTTTTCTATTTTCTTTAAAGAAAAAAGTCAATTCTTTTTCCATATATTGTAGAAAATCCTTTTCATTTAGTAAGTTTTGGTTTAATGTCCATCTCATTCTTTTTCTCTTCCCCTTCCATGTAATTATTATTGGATTGTGGTCTACCCATGTACTTGTTTCTTTATCAATCTTATATATTTTAGAGATTAATTCTGTTGACATCCACATCATATCTATTCTTGACCATGACATGTGCCTGTTTGAGTAAAATATATACCGCTTTTCTTTCAGATTTCTTTTTCTCCATGCATCTTGCAAGCTTATTTCATCTGTCATTGTATAAAATGCTCTAGGGAGAGTCTTTCTTAATTTTTTATTCACTTTTGTAGATTTGTAATCTAACTCATTATTATCAATCGCATTAAAGTCTCCTGTTATGCATATATCTTCATCTTCATATTCTAATATTTTTCTGTGTAATTTCACATTTAATTCTTCTTGGTTTTCATTTGGAGCATATATCCCTAGTAATAGTATTTTTTTGTGATTCGTTACTATTTCTACCATTAATACTCTTCCTTCCTCATCCTCAAATATTTGCTTAGATTGACTTGCCTTTTTAATATAAAGTGCTAGTCCTTTTTTGATTTGGCAAGCAAGCGTTGTATACAATGTCCCCAATTTTACTTGCTCCAAAGGTTTTTTTGTGTTGTTTTCTAATGTGGACTTCTTGCAAACGTATAAACTCTAATTTTAACTTCTCTAATTTGTTAAATATTCTTCTTCTTTTTATTGCCGAATTTAATCCATTCATGTTCATTGATATCATTTTCTTCTTCCATTTCTCACTTGTTTACTTGATTTGTAGATCTAGTCATTCTTATGTCCCTTTGTTCTCTAACTTCTTTCACTCTTGCTCCTTCTCTTATTGCTCTTTTTTCCTGTTCTTTAGTTGTCTCTTTTGATTGTTCCTTTTTTTCTTCCTGTTATCCAACCCCTCTTTCTTCACTCGATCTCTCTTCCTCTTGAAATCCTATGTATTGTTCATAAAATAATTCTGCTTTCTCTATTGTATCTAATCTGTGTCTTTGTTCCTGCCAGTTCACCAAGATTCCTTTGGGCACCAACCATCTGAAATTCACTCCTCTTTTAATCAGACATTTCGTAAGAAATTGATATTCTTTTCTTTAATCTCTAACTCTTCTTGGAATTTGTTTCAGTGCCACTATCTCTCTACCTTTGTGCTTTTTTGTCGCATTTCTCATCAGTTGCAGTATCTCTGCTCTCAATGTTTTTTTTGGTAAATCTGACATATTTCTCTTGGTAAGTTATTTCTCATTGCATTTCTTGTATGCACTCTAAATATCTCATCAATCTGCTTAATATCTTTTCTTTGTTCTCTTCCATTTCTTCCGCTAATATCTCTGCAATTTTTTCTGCTAAATTCTCTCCTTCGATATTTTGAAATCTTAAATAATAATCTTTATCCATTTCCAGTGATATAATTGTCCTTTCCTGATTCTTATCAGTGATTGTAAATCTATAATCCATCTCCTCCACTTTTCCCCCTGTTGCTTCTGCTTTTTCTTCCACTATCTTCAGTCATTGTTCATTTTTCCCTATCATCTCTTTAACTTTTTTTTAAAATTTATATGCCGCCCTTCTCCAGAGACTCAGGGCGGCTTACAATGTGTTAAGCAATAGCCTTCATACTTTTGTATATTTTATACAAAGTCATCTTATTGCCCCCACAAACCGGGTCCTCATTTTACCTACCTTAGAAAGGATGGAAGGCTGAGTCAACCTTGAGCCTGGTGAGAATTGAACTCGTAGTAATTGCAAGCAGTTGGAAGCTAACTACTACTTTTAACAGTAGCATTAGTAACTAGTTCCTTTAATTCTCCATCCATTTTTTCAATGTTCCCATCTACTTTGTTTATTCATTCCTTAAGGTCTTCATATATGGCCTGTAAGATATTTTAAAATTCTGTATTGGCTTTCTCTTGCTGCATTGTATTTCAACTGTCTTTTGTCCCATGGAGCTGGATGCTGTTGATATTGATGGTGATGATAGATGTTGTGTTGTTTTCTTCATTTTGTTCTTTAGGTTCAAACCACCCAATTTGTAATCCAAATAATCCAACATTAGGGTTCAAGTTTGCCTTCTAATTTGATTCCAAATTCCAAATCAAAATCCAATCCAAAATCAAAGTCTTCAGGTTTTTGTTATCCTAATCCACAAAGCAGTGAAAAAGAGAGAGAAAAGTTCAAAATAAAGATTTAAAAGTTGAAGAGAGTGAAGAAAATCAAAAATATATAAAAAAAGAAGAAATGTAAGGTATTTAAAAAGTCTGGTAACAATCACCAAAAAAGAGTGGAAAAAGGAAAAGGGAAAAGAAAGGGAAAAAAATAGAGATAAAAATTTTTCAAGGAGAAAGAAACAAATCTCCAAAAATTTAATTCCAAAAAGAAAAAAATCAGATTAAAAAGAAAAAGGGCAAGATACAAAAATCCAAAATTCCACAATTTATAAATCCGCAAAGCAACGAGCAGGCAGTTCAATTTTTATTAGTTGTATGTTTCTTTTCCTTTCTTTTCCTTTTCTGCTACAAAATCACAAGACCATTTCTTATCAGAGTTCTCAAAACATTGTTCAAGGTCATTCCATTCTCATCTTCTTTGTTCAATTTAGTTGTTAAATTTTCTCTAGCACCACTAGATGACACTACAATTTACTCCCAATAATCTTAAATTATAGTCAATTAAATTTTAGGTTTTCAGATACAAATCTCAGGATTTCAAAATTCATTCATATATTAAATTTGTCAAAAAAAAACCCCACTCTGCCCAATCTGCTTTCTATTTATTAAAAATCAATTTTCAAGCTTTGTCAATATTTCTTCATTAATGGCTTCCGTTTTTTCGGCACTATTACCGGAAATGGGGAGGTAGCTTTGTATCCACTCCCTCCCCTCTCCTCTTTTGCAGTTCTTTCTCAAATAAAGTTTTTTAAAGTCAGAGAGAAAAGTTAAAAAAGGAATCTTGTTTCCAAGACAGCAATTCGATCTCACCCAGATGTTTCACCTCGCTTTCTTCTTCTCTCTTTCCATGTGACTGCCCCAGCTTGTGACAGCTGGCTGTCTTCCCAGCTGCTGAGTCAGAGGCTATTTGCCAGCACTTCAGGGAATTTGCGATTTCCATGTTCACACCAGCCTGTGCCTCCGTTCTTCACCATCCCTATGAGATGGCTATGATCTTATAGGACTCCCAAAAGTGGCTGGGATATCAGCACTTTCTTTGGAGCCCTGAAGTTTAACACTATGTCACCCTGATGCTGACCACACCCCTCTCTTTTCTATGTATCCTAAGTATCCTATTTCCTGCCTGGTCCTCTTTGTAAAAACTTTAAACCATTTCCTGGTGCCAGAAATGCCTGGCAAATTCTCACCTCTGGGGAAATCGGGGGAGGGGGAACATGTGGATTGCAAGATGGCCCTGAGAAGCTCTTTGTATCTGCTTCTCAGAGAGGCTGATATGATATCATCTTCACACCGGCGGATTGGTGGGAATCCACATCGGACGGTGGGGAGGGGTTCCTAATTTCCTTTATCCTGGACTACATGCCCTGAGGGACCTCAGAGCCTGCTTTGAATCTTGATTTGCTTTCATCCCTTTTCAATAAAAAAGTTCCTTTTGAAATACAAAGTTTTCAAGAGTTTGTACTTTCTTGGAAGTGGGGAGATGCTTGTCTTTACAGTGTGTGGGTCAGAGGAAGGCCCACTTCCTCTCCATGCAAGGAGACCAGGCTTTGTAACCAAAGCATCCTCAGCATAGGATGGGAGACCACCAGAAGAGGTCAAGAGGAGGGGACAAGGGGATGGCGAAAGGGCAGCAGGGCTGCTGGTGGCCATGTGCTAAGGCAGGACGTCCCTCAGAATCTGACTCCCTCTCATTATAATCTTTCTTCCCTCCCTCCCTCCCTTCCTTCCCACCCTCCCTCCTTCTCATTCCCATCTTTCTTTCTTTCTTCCTTCCTCCCTCTTTCCCCCCTCTTTCCCTCTCCTTTCTTTTATTTTTAGCTGCCAGATGCTCCCAGCAGAGGCTTCCCATTTTGACTTTGCTTTACTTTTCTTTTACTTTTATTCAACTTCTATACTATCTCCCAAAGGACTCAGGGTGGTGTACAGCCATATTAAAACACATAAAAATTACAAAATTTAAAAAACCATTAAAATCAAATATGCAAAAATTTGGCCCACCAATTAAAAACTAGCATACACCCATTAAAATTCATACTCATATTAGGCCAGCCCAGCTTGTTGAAACAAGAAGGTCTTCAAGGCGCTGCGAAAGGTGCGCAGGTCAGGGATCATACGCACACCTAGGGGCAGCTCATTCCAGTGCCCCCACAGAGAGGGCTCTCCCCCTGGGCATCGCCAGTCAACATTGTTTGGCCGACGGCACCCTGAGGAGCCCCTCCCTGTGGAAGCGTATTGGCTGGTGGGAGGCTATTGATGGCAGAAGGCAGTCTTGTATATACCCCGGTCCTAAGCCATGGAGCGCTTTAAAGGTGGTAACCAACACCTTGAATCGCACCCGGAAGACCACTGGGAGCCAGTGCAGCTCGCACAGGAGAGGTGTCACGTGGGTGCGACAAGTCACCCCCATAATCACCCACGCAGCCGCATTCTGGATCAGTTGGAGCCTCTGAGTGCTCTTCAAGGGGAACCCCATGTAGAGAGCATTACAGTAGTCCAGACGAGGGCATGAGTGACCATGTGCAGGGCATCTAAGTCCAGAAAGGGATGCAACTGGCATATCAGGCAAACCTGATAAAAAACTCCCCTAGCCACAGCCATCATATGATCCTCCAAAGACAGCCATGCATCCAGGAGAACACCCAAGTTGCAAGCGCTCTCTGAGGGGGCCAAGGTCTCGCCTCCAATAGTCAGCGATGGAACCAGCTGACTATACCAGGACGCCGGGAACCATGTCAGTCTTGGAAGGGTTGAGTTTAAGCCTGTTCCTCCCCATCCAGCTTTGCACGGCCTTCAGGCACTGGGACATCACATCAAGGGCATCATTGGGATGGTCCGGGGTGGAAATGTACAGCTGAGTGTCATCAGTGTACTGATGGAATTTCACCCGAAACCACAGATGATCTCACCCAGCGGCTTCACATAAATGTTGAACAGAAGGGGCGAGAGGACCAACCATTGTGGCACCCCACAAACAAGGCGCCTCGAGGTCGACCTCTGCCCCCCTGCCAACACAAACTGCGTACGGTCGGAGAGGAAGGAGGAGAATCACTGCAACACGGTGCCGCTGAAAAGTCTAATAGGACCAGGAGAGAGGAACAACCCCTGTCCCGAGCCCTCCAGAGATCATCAACCAATGTGACCAATGCCGTTTCCGTGCTGTACCCTGGCCTGAAGCCCGACTGACCCCTTCCTCATCATTGCTTCAGCATGGTTTTCAGCTCACTTCTCCCATACTCATGCACTTGTATGTTTGTGTGTGTATGCGCCCCTTGCAGTCTGGTGCTGTGACATTGGAGAGGAAAAGATTTGGAGAGATAAACTGGGGTTCTTGCAGACTTCCCCAGAACTGGGGGTTGAGAGACATGATAGGAGTGCTCCAATATTTGAGGGGCTGCCACAGAGAGGAAGGGGTCAGGCTATTTTCCAAGGCACCTGAAGCCCAGACAAGGAATAATGGATGGAAACTGATCAAGGAGAGATTCAACCTAGAAATAAGGAGAAATTTTCTGACAGTGAAAAAATTTGACCAATGGAATAGCTTGCCTTCGGAAGTTGTGGGAACTTCATCACTGGAGACTTTCAATAAGAGATTGAACTGCCATTTGTCAGAAGTGGTGTAGGGTCTCCTGCTTTGGTGGGGGGTTGGACTAGATGACCTGTAAGGTCTCTTCCAACTCTGTTAATTTGTCTATCTGTCTGTCTGTTTTCGCTGGCAGAGGGCTGCAGGAGACTGTTGTGGCTGAAAATGGACCCTCAATGAGTGGCCACATCCCCTGGCCATGCACCTCTTGCCCCCCCCCCCCCCCGAGGTCAAACACATCTTTGATGCAGCCCTCAATGAAATCAAGTTTGACACCCCTGGTATTAAGGCTTTGGCCTTGCTAATAAAGCTAAGAACATGAATAGTATTTGCTGCTTGAAGTAGTTCTCTCCCTGTTCTCAGGTTTATTAATCTTTATTACTAATCTTAACTCTATTGTACTGCTTTAATCAAAATGAGAGATTTTTTTTCATTTTGTTCAGAATTGACATAACAATGATTCTTTATTTAAATGAGAATATGATTTAACAATTACATGGTCACTTTGGCCAGTTTGATTTTAATTGACTATGAGCCAAAAATGTTGTTTTCTTGCTAGCTGCTGAAATAAATATATTTATACATTATAATTGCAGCTTTTGTTTGGAGAGGGATTTTCCATTACATTCATTTTTAAGATGCAAAAAGGAAAGAAACAAACAATTATGTCTTGGGATTTACTCATCCTCCACTCTTTGCAATAAATGGAAAATGGCATATGCATAACAGATTACAAAGAACAGAACAGGGAATGGAATGAGCTTAGGTCTAATAAAGAAGAAAATTACATTAACTGGAGGGACTAATTTGACTGAAAGGTAAAAGGCAAATATACATGCTGGTCAAATTAATTAAAATGATCTTGTTTTCTATAAGCCAAAGCATATCTAACCGAGCCAGAAATGTAAGAAGGAAACAAAAGTCAAGGTGGTGATGACTATTGCACAGAGTCATTCTTATATTTAATTTTCTAAGTATCCTCTATTTCTGCCCAAAGATCAGCTTGAAGAGGGGGAAAATGCAGTTGCACATTGTACAATTGTTTTTCTATATGCCTGTTTATATGCGTATTTCAAATTAAGGATGTAGTGTCATGGAAACAGCTTTTTTCTTTGGAGAGTTACTGCAGCACTATGAGAAGCAAACAGACTGCATGAAGATTATAGGATGGAGCAAGACATATCTATCTGCACTATACTACTTTCCAGTACTCTGAAAAAAGGCTAATCATGAGGAATTCCAAAATGTTACTTACTCTGCAGGATAATATATATTCTGACTATTTATAATCTATATAAATCAAGACCTCTAGTAGTTTGTCATAATAGAATATTTCTATAATTTAATTCGCATATGCAATGGCAATGGTAATTCACCTATTTGTGAGTAACTTGGCAAATGATTGTGCAACACCCCAGACATGCACACACAAAGAATTCCAATTCACATATGAAACATTTATTTAACTTTGGAAGGATTGGCATGTATAGAAAATATTATTTTAACGATGTTTCATTTTTTCAAAAAAAGACCTTTTAGACCATATTCCTGGAAAAAAATTCATAGCTGTCTGATAGCATTGTAAGATCATATACAGTAAGCCTATGGAATGATTGTTCTTCAGTTTCATGTACTACTTCTTATGTCTAGGACATCGCAAAGTAATGACACATCAGATTAATATAATTGTTAATGTCAATGGATATAGTTCAGTTTCTGTTGTTATTTCCCATGACCACTATGAATATGTAGAACTGAAACAAGACCTAGCACTACAGACTATTCCATAAAGAGATTGTTGATTAGCATACAAGGGTGATAGAAGAAAGGCAGGTATATGAAAAGAAACAAGTTGGCTTCACTTTTTTTCCTTTATTTTCAATTGAAAATGGGTATTTTATATGATTTCTTGTAAATAGGACTGTTAGGAATTTTTACAAGACCATATTCCAAGGAAATAAAATATTTGATGCTACACATCTTAATAGCAGCACAAATAGTATATGCAAAAAACTGGAAACAGGAAAGAACTCCAACTAAGGAGGAATTGATAGAAAAGATTTTAGAATGTGCTGAGATGGACAGATTAATAAAAGAAATTAAAGAAAAAGAAGAGAGAGATTACTATAGAATATGGAATAAATGGTATAAATGGCTTTTGTATATCCCCTTGTTCCATCGCTCCCGAAGCACCGCCGCCGCCATTTGCTTTCATTTCATGGTAGAAGAAGGAAGAAAGTGAATGTCAGTGCCACAACAGTGCTTCAGGAGGGCAGGTAGACATCAGCAGCCAGGTGGGGAGGTAGGGTGGCGTGCAAGGTGGCCCCAGCATGCCTGTTGAGTGAGAAAATGGGCGGGCTGGGCCGGGGCCACCAGGTATGATTGCTATTGGTTCAGCAAACTGATGGCAATCATCACTACCGGTTCACCCAAACTGGTCCAAACTGGTAGGATTTCATCCCTGACTGTAGCCATTTCTATGGCAGAGGGAGAATTTATTGCTCTATGTGAACTTTGTTCAGAGGTAACTTTGTATATACAGCTGTTAAAAAATTTAAACGTAAAAGTAAATGAAGCTGTAATGGTGTTTGAGGATAATGCTGCTTGCATAAAAATGGCAACAGGTGACAGAGTAAAGAATAGAAGCAAGCACATGGATATTAAATATTGTAATGTAAATTACAATAGAGAAGCCATCAAATGTAAATTAATTAGCTTGCTTCGCTGTTGTTTAGCTGACCCAGTACTTCACAATGTCTTTGTGGTTCTGTTCAATAAACCAACTTTCCAATCAGCCTCCATGTTGTTTCCAGCTTCTTTCTCCCAGCTTGGAACTGAACCAGGTGGATTTTCCTTCCAACAATTTGGCACCTGGCCTGGGTAAGCCTCCACCTTGCCAACAGCAAACCCCTTGTGTCTGTGGGTGGGTTCCCCCAGACCTTGGCCATTTGGAGCAAGGGTAGTAAAGGGAGTTTTGAGTTCAAAGGCTGCTTGGAAAGAAAGTGAGTACCTTTAACTTTTAAAGCCTAGGATAGTGAGGTAAATGTTTGTGTGCCTGTGTGTGTGTAAGTGAGAGGGCCCTTCTCCCAATCACAGCTGGATCCTGCTCCCTCTGTGCCTTTCCTAACTGCAGAAAGATCTGTTCTACCAACAGAGCCTGGAAAGTATGGGGGTTTGGCCAGGATCTTTTGTTAGGAAAAAGGGTGAGGCTGTGTGAAAATGGAATGGAAAAGTGAATGAGAGAGTTGAACTTGGGCAACCAGCTGGGAAGTCACTGAGCAAAGCCCTGTGTTAGGAGGTGCCCATAGTCAACTGCTTAGGAAAAGCAGCAGGTCCTCCCAGACCCCTGAGGGTCTGAAAATTGATGGCGGTGACCCGGCTAAGCCAAAGTGAGCCCCATATTGGAAGGGTTATGGGAATATGGGAAGCTGTAGCTTGAGGGTTGTGACAAGAACTCCCCCAGGAGATTTGCTCATGGCATTGGACGAGAGGCGACTGCCCATCCTGACTGGTAAGAAGAGGATGTGAGCAAGGAAATTGTGTAAAATGTGGGCTTTGCTCAGGGAAGAAGCTGGCAAACCAATTTGGCTAAATACAAGTATTTAAAAAGGAAAGGGAAATATATATATCTCTAATCCAAAAAGATAAGAATTCTGAAAAAGGTTAAGCAATGAAAAAGAAAACACCTTCACCCTAGTTTGCCTGGCCAGCAAACAGGGTAAAGAGAACTGTGTTCACTTTGTGTTATTATATTATAATATTATAACATAAAAATATCTAATTCAACATAAACTCCTCTGGAACTCTTAAACTGTGCACATGTTCTTGGATACTTCTGCCATGTTATGGAGAACTAGAGCAGCTAAAAACTGGGGGAAACACTGTTTCTGAAATATATTTTATAGCAAAGACAGCAGATGCAACAGGCAATAAAATCTGGCCTTGGAACCCAACCTCTCTTGGCTTATAATTGTACATAAAATTTGATGCAAAATTTCCCAAGGTCCCTTCCAGCCCTATGATTCTAATACTAAAATGGGAATTATTTCCACCTGAACTTTACAATCCCAAGAATTTGTCAATTTAGTATCCACCCACAGAACCTTTTAGGAGAGGAGGAAGAGGGAGGGAAGGAGAGAAGAATATGTAACTGTTCTGATGTCAGGTTTCTCTTTTTCTTTCATTTATATGTATTTATTTATATTCTTTTTTTAAAAACCCAGTCTTTGAGATTTCTAGATCATCAGGAGATATTGGCTCTCAGTTTTCTCACACTTTCTCCATGTTTGAGAATGCATTTCTTTATCTTTTACAGAGATTGCAGTGCATCTTCAAATGCAGGTTTGCTATCATATTTTTCATCATGTTATGGCTAGAATTCTGAAAAATGTTCTTCACAGAGCTATACTTTAACACTTAACCACGTACTATTTCGGCTATGCTATTACAGATATGAGGTCATAATGACCTCAGTAGCAAAAAGACCTTCAATGTTTTCATGGTTGGATCTAAAAATTGATGTATAAAGTAGTAAACCAAAAAATGTATTGATCTCTATCAAATCCACATCACGCAGGTCACATTTTGTTTCTCCATCCTTGAATGTTAATTTTTCTTCTCTAATTTTTACATTGGTCCACTGAATGATGGTGCTAATAATTTCTTTAGAAAAATAATAATTTCCAAATCTCTAGGGAAGTAGGTGAATTTCCAAGATTTCTAGCTGCTGGCCATAGTCCAGGTAATTGCACAACAATATATTCTGGATCTATTGCTTCCAAAAGGTACAGAAGACCACTTGAATTTGTTCTTGCCATATAAATTATTGCACAACGTAGATTGTACCTGGTCATGGATTTCATTGGGAGTTTAATCATCGCTGATGTTAGAAATGGCGGTGGCAGTTCCTCATCATTCATTACAAAATTTTCTTCACAATCTGATTCCACTTCACTCAGATCACTCTCTGCTTCTCTATACCATTTTAGAACAGTTTCTTCAAAGTGTGGATCACCAAATCGCACTCTTTTTTGCAGAAAACCTGGCCCAGACATTATTAAAAAAAAATTGTTAACAAAGATCTGTAGTGACTTCCGGTGGCTCCGCCGCTTGTCAAAGACGCCTAGAAATGGGCACCCATTTCCTTGTGCTGTAAAAGCTCCTGATTAGCAGGCAAACGCTGTCGGGATGCTTGGAAAGGCTCTCCCCGGGCAAAGGGGAGAGTGAAGAGCAGGCTGGTGGGGGTAGAGTTCCCCAAAGCCCCCCAGGAAAAGTTCTGGGGTGAGAAGAAGGGGAACTCCCCAGAAACCAGCCAAGCAGCTCCGGACTTGGAACGCCTCTGCTAATGCAGAGCCAGAGGTCGCAACCACAACCAGCCATTAAAATCATTTGAAGGGTAAAATATTTTAAAACAACAAATTTTTAAACTTTATTTTAACTGAAAGCTAGATGCTGGCGGAGCAGAGCAGGAGACAAGAAAATAAGATTGCTTAATCTTTAACTCCGTTTAAAACGTCAAAAAAATGGCGCCTAGTGAAAGTGATTATTAGGCTTGTTACATTTGTAGCAGACAAACAGCTACTGGAAAATGCTCAGAGCTGATTTGGAATGGAAGTAAAAGCTGAAACAATGGTTGGAGGTGGACCTGCAGGATTATTGCCTTGTGAATCAGGAGATATTCGAAATGAAATTGCAAAAAATTTTCAAGAACTTTCAGACTTGATTATTTTTAACATTTGGGCTTTAAATGAAAAGAAGTCTGATAATGAAGTGCTGGTGGGGAAACCAGAAGACAATATACAGTGGAGTTTGGAAATTGAAACACAAGCTGCAGGGTCCAGAATGCAGGGGGATATGATTCAAATGGAAGATTTGGCAGACATTTCCAATTTGTTTACAGAGGATTTGCAGGTGAATCAGCAATTACAAATGGAGGAACTATTTGGCAAACAAAGGAATGTTGTGCTGGACTTTACAAGTAAGAAATGGCGGAATCAGGATTTTAACTTCAAGGTAAGTGGGAAGATTGCAAAATTCAAGGGAACTTTTATGATATATCAATCTCAGTGTAACAAGTTTAAAAAACGTTTAAAAAGAAAAGATGGCGCAGAAGGAATTTTGAAAGAATTAAGGCAAGAAAAGGATTGGAAAAGATTTAAGAAGAAGATGTAAAACTTTTATTAAACTGGTAGTCTCAAAGGTTATGTCAAGTATGGATGTCTTATATGTAAAAAGGATAACTTTCTTGTTTAATGAGATGATGGTATTATAATGGTTAAAGTAAAGAAAGCCTTCTTTATTATTGTTTAATATTTGTTATTTTAAAGCAAGGACTTATATGAAAAGGATAACTTTTTAAATTTAAATTTGAACTGAAGGCATTATAATGGTTAATTAATAACTTGAAGGATATGTTTTGGAAAGTTTTCAATTTATATTAATAGGACTGGTTTGAGTCCTAATGATGATTTTATGAGATAACGTTTAAGGTTTTTTAAAATGTTTAATTTTAACAAAAAGGATGGAGAGCCTAAATAAATTGTAATTTTTAAAGGCTATATCTACTATACAAAAATGATAAAAAAAATTTTTTTTAAATGTTTGAAGGTATTATAATGGTTAATTAAAAATTTGGAAGATATTTTTTGGAAACCTGTTAATTTATATTAGTAGAAATGGTTTAAGCCTAATTGATGATTTTATGAGATAGAAAGTTTAAGGTTTTTTTTTAAATGTTTAATTTTAACATTTATTATAGAAATGTTGTAAATGAATACTGTTTGTGTTGAACTTATATTAATGGAAACATGTTATTATAGATGTTTAAAAAGAATGTGCTGGAGAATTTGGGAGGGATATTTAGTTGGGTTCTTCTCTTTTTTTCCTCTCTCTTTCTTTAATGTTTGTAATATTTTTAGGGAGGTTGATGAATTTAAATAAGGGGAGTTAAAGGAGCTATGGGAAATTTTGAACTTTACAGTGTGTTGGCATATTTTAGCATATGTTTATCATTGCAATACCCTGTTTCTGCTTTGGGAGGTCTAGGGGGGGAGGAGGGGTTGGATGGGTTGGGGGAAAGAAGTTATATAAATGTATTAAAAATGTGAGGATGGAGGGGGGATTGGGGGAGGGGAGAAGAAAATGTTTGGAATTTTTTTTTTTGTAAAACTTTTCAATAAAAACAAAACAAAACAAAGATCGGTAATCAAAATGACCAAAACTCAAATTCAAATGCTGCTACAGAAAACACCAAATAACTGATGCAAGCGCAATGCTGCATACACTCTTATTAGTGGGAAAACAAAAGCTATTCACAACCAGAATGGTCCATTTCTAAAAATAGGGGTGTTCCAAACATTTTGGAAAACTGTTGTGGTCACTATGACCACAGGTCTGTGGTTATGGGTTGAATCAAATGTTGAGGAAAATGGCTGGCTGTCTAGTATAGAGTGTGACTCACCAGCTGCCTATGCTGGTCTAAGAACAGCAAAAGATTAATAACATAGCTATAGCTAATTTTCAATATTTATCTTGATTGTGTAAATAGCCTCAATGAGAAAAGGACACTGGAAAGTATAAAAAAGATAACTAATGGCATGATGTAAATTCCTAGTTATCTCTTTGAATACAGCACATAAAGTTTTGTATCCATCACAATAATATACTTTTTTTTAAAGATTCTACCTTAGACTTGTTAGCAATTTAATCTTTTTTTAATCTTGATCTTAAATTAATAGGACAATATATTTATTTTACTTTTTCCCTTTAGGGCTTATATGCAACTCCACTTCAAGGGGACTAAGTGGTTTCAGGGGGAAAATCCAGCAGGTTCTGACAGGTTCTGGAGAACCAGTAGCAGAAATTTTGAGCAGTTCGGAGAACCGGCAAATACTACCCTTGGCTGGCCCCAGAGTGGGATGGGAATGGAGATTTTGCAATATCCTTCTCCTAGGAGTGGGGAGGGAATGGGGATTTTACAGTATCCTTCCCCTGGAGTTGGGTGGGAATGGAGATTTTGCAGTATCCTTCCCCTGCCACACCCACCAAGCCATACCATGCCCACCAAGCCCGCCCACAGAACTGATAGTAAAAAAATTTGGATTTCACCATGGAGTGGTTTATATATTAATCAATCTGCTTAATCTGATTGTGCCCCATTAATATTAATTACTGCCAGAGTGATTTTGAAAAACATTTGCTTTTTTCGTATTACATTTTTTTCCTTTCCTTTAGTAGATAGCTTTCCTTTGGGGATTTTTAAAATTAGTCTACAGGTTTTACCATTTTACCAGTTAACTGAGATAGTATGGTCTTTAACTCAGCTCCTAAATCAACTGCTAGATTTATTGCTAGATTTTTACTGCTAAATTTTGAACTGGCTACTTTTTCTTTGCTAAGCAAATATTTCAACTTTTGTGTGTTTTCACCTATGCTTGTAAAGGAAGGTACAGAAAGGAGTAGAATGTATAATAAGCACTGGCTCAGCTGAAGAGTTAGGGAAAATAGCCTGTAAAATAACTAAATTGCTGAAACTAGTCTGCAACAAACTAAAGTCCTCTGGTTCAAGCAAATGTGAACATTCAAAGCAACATGATAAGGAGAAGTGTACTGCAGAAGTGGAGCAATTCTGATGTTGAAAGCAAATGTGGGCTTAATATAAGGCCATGTCATCAATTTCTTTTGCCTGCATATTGTGCAGGCAAAAGCAGTTGCCTACACAATATGATGGGACAATCAGGAAGTACAGATGAGCCATTGATCTTGCTCAAATTCAATATCCACAACCAATCAGAAAATGTAATATGTTGTGAATGTTATGTTTGAAAAGTTACATAATATAGTTAGAAAAATTTTAGGCCCAGAATGATAGGAATAGCAAAATCAAAATAGTTTATAACCAGCATGGGTTTGTTAAAAACAGATTCATGCCAAACCAATCTTATTTCATTCTTTCATAAAGTGACCAAATTAGTAGACCAGTGAAATGTTGTGGACTTAATGTATTTAAACTTCAGCAAGCCATTTGACAAAATAGATCAGAATCTACTTCTTGGTAAGCTAGAAAAATGTGGAATAGACAACATCACCACCAGATGGATATGTAACTGGCTTACAAACAATACTCAACAAATAGTCCCTAATGGTACTACATCTTCTTGGAAGGAAGGAAGCAGTGGGTTACCACAAGGTTCCATCTTAGGCCCAGTACTCTTCAATATCTTCATAAATGACTGAAATGAGGGAATAGAAGGGGAACTCATCAACAACGAATCTGATGATATCACTAAGGTGCGCAACATTATAAGAAACTCCCATAAACCAAACATCTCCCTTGATAACATCATCGAAATTTCAAGAGATGGCCCTGAGTTCAAGTACAACGATGTCTCGGTGGCTCCACGATTTTGCAGAGTTGTTTGCAAAAATGAGTCCATCACACACATATTCATCCATACAATAAATTCCATCACCAAAACCATCAACCATAACAAACTTTGCTCACATCTTGACTTATCCATATTGCAAAGAATCCACTCCTGTTAACTTCGATCAGAACTTAAAAGATGTCAAGACCAAGGAGATACTGACTTATACATCAACTACCATGCTGACTGTATCAAAAGAAAGTCCCACAATCCACATCCTAACTCCCAATCCTCCTCCATCCAACCCCCCAACATCCAAAACTAGGCCCACAAGCCCCTAACTTCCTCTATAACAACTACTACTGACCTTAAATGCAAGCTACTTAATGCAAGAAGCCTCATAAATAAAATACCTGAATTCCTCCTCTTACTAAATACGGCTATATTCAACATTATATTTGTCTGTGAAACGTGGCTGAATACATCCCTCCCTGACTCCATTACCACTGTAAGACACTATCATGTTTATCGGTCTGATCGTGAAATCCGTAGAGGTGGTATTGCTATCTTCTACAAAAAGTCCCTATATCTAAAAAATATTCAAGTTACACAGGAGCTTGCTCTTCCTGAGACCATCGTCTGTGACCTGTCCTTAAATACCACATTTCAATTCTTACTATGTTACAGAGCCCCTGATTATGACCTCGTACATGCGAACAAAGTAACTTCACTACTAACATGGGCAGCCTCCCATCCACACCCAATAATCTTTCTTGGTGACCTTAACTTACCACTTATTAATTGGACCCTAAACAAATGTACAACTGAACCTATACATGCAATCCTGTACAATACTGTAACTAATCTGGGATTTGATCAACTAGTAACTAACAACACTAGACTCAACAACTGCCTTGATCTAATCTTTTGCAACAGTTTAAACTCAAGTTATGGACTACAAATAAAAGAACCATTCTCCAACAGCGACCACAGCATGTCTCAACTTTTTGTCTCAACTTACGTCCTCACAAAAATCATCATAATGATGGGATTCCCAGTTATAACTTAGAAAAGCCAACTATGATCTCATAGACAATGAACTCTCATCTCTTGATTGGCAAATTCTATTCACTAGCTGTAATACTGCTGATGACCTTTACAACATTTTCTTGCGCGAAGTCAAAAGGATCATTAAACTTTTATGTACCACTAATATCCCCCAAAACCAGAAAAAACAAACAAAAAACAAACCAATAACAATAAGGAAGCTACAATCCAGAAAAAAATCTCTTTGGCGAAAAAACAAATCTAACTATGTACAGTAGCTAACTTCAAAAACTGCTACAAAAACCTATGCCAACAAATAAAGACTGAATGCACCAATTATCACATCAAGCAAGAGGAAAACCTTCTACGCACAAAATGCCTTCTATAATTTTGTAAACAACAAACTTAAAGACTCGAGATCCATCTCACCCCTAAAAGGACCAAACAATGAAGACTGTATTGATGAAACTGTTAAAGCCAATCTCTTTAACATGTTCTTCAGCTCTGTCTTTGTAAACAGCAACAACACATATCCAATATTTCCCAGTATTACAGACAATTACAATGATTATTGTGATCTTATACATATTGACTTTACAGAAGACAAAATTGAAAAGGCACTACGCAATCTAAAACGTTCCCTATCTATTGGACCTGATGGACTATGTGCATACTTCTTAAAAAAGCTTTCCACTGCAATTGCAGAACCTCTAAGCATAATTTTCAGTACCAGTTCCTTGCCCTACCAATGATAACAAGCCATGGTCATCCCTATCTTCAAAAAGGGAGACCCTAGCCTATTTGAAAATTACAGACCAATCTCTTTAGATTGTGTCACCTGCAAAGCCATGGAATCAATCATTAACCAATCTATTACCCTCCACCTAGAGACAAACAACTTACTCTCCAATAATTTGGTTTCAGAAAAAAAATTATCCTGTAATCTATAACTATTACATTGCAAAAACATATGGACTACACATCTCAATCAGGGCAAAGCAATAGATGCAATTTACATAGACTTCTGTAAAGCTTTTGATTCAGTGGTACACGACAAATTACTTCTAAAACTAAAATCCTATGGCATTTCTGGACTCCTACAGAAATGGATAGCTGTCTTCCTGTTAAACAGACAAGTGGTCAAAATAAGAAGTGCTCTATCAAATCCTGTACCTGTTAATGTGTTCCCCAAGGCAATGTTTAGGTCCAACACTCTTCATACTTTACATAAATGACCTTTGCAATCATATTAAAAGCAGCTGCATTCTCTTCGCTGATGATGTTAAACTATTCAACACCACTGACAATGCTACTACCCTTCAAAAAGACCTTGACTATATGTCAGATTGGTCTAACAAGTGGCAACTTCATATCTCAACCAACAAATGCTCTGTCTTGCACATTGGCCAAAAAAAATATCAAAACATAAAATACAAATTAGATGGATATGACCTTGTAGATAACCTTCACTCTGTCAAGGAACTTGGAGTACTCATTTCTAAAGATCTAAGTGCCAGAGCCCACTGTAACAACATTGCCAAAAAGGCATTAAGAGTTGTTAACCTAATCTTGCATAGCTTCTTCTCCGGTAATATTGTACTACTAACTAGAGCATACAAAACATTTGCTAGACCAATTCTCGAATACAGCTCATCTGTCTGAAACCCACACTGCATATCGGACATTAATTCAATTGAGAGAGTCCAAAGATATTTCATGAGAAGTGTCCTCCATTCCACTACCCGCAATAAAATACCTTATGCCACCAGACTTGAAATTTTGGGCTTAGACAACTTAGAACTACTCCGCCTTCGGTCTAACCTAAGCATAGTACATAAAATTATCTGTCACAATGTCCTACCTGTCAATGACTACTTCAGCTTAAACCACAACAATACACGAGCAAATAATAGATACAAACTCAAGATAAACTGCTCCAAACTCGATTGCAGAAAATATGACTTCAGTAACAGAGTGATCAATGCCTGGAATGCACTACATGAGTCTGTGGTTTCTTCCCCAAACCACCAAAACTTTAACCGTAAACTGTCTACTGTTGACCTCACCCCATTCCTAGAGGTCTGTAAGGGGTGTGCATAAGTCCACCAACGTGCCTACTGTCCCTGTCCTAATATTCCTTTTTACTCTTACTCTTTTCATGTATTCAAATTATGTTTATACTTCTACCTGTTATCTTATGTATGCTTGACAAAATAAATAAATAAATAAATAAATAAATAAATAAATAAATAAATAAATAAATATAAATATGAGTCAGCAGTGTGCGGCAGCAACCAAAAAAGCTAATACAATCCTTGGTTGTCTAAGCAAGAAGCATAGAATCAAAATCATGTGAAGTATTAGTGCCGCTTTATAAATCCTTAGTAAGACCACACCTGGAATACTGTATTCAGTTTTGGTCACCAAATTACAAAAAATATGTTGAGGCTTTGGAAAAAGTGTAAAGAAGAGCAACTAAGATGATTAAAGGCCTGGAGGCTAAAACATATGAAGAATGGTTGCAGGAATTGGGTTTGGCTAGTCTAGAGAAAAGGAATAGGGGGGGGCATGATACCAGTATTCCAGTATTTAAGAGGCTGCCATAAAGAGGAGGGGGTCAATTTATTTTCCAAAGCTCCAGAAGGCAGAACAAGAAACAATGGATGGAAACTAATCAAGGAGAGAAACATCCTGGAATTGAGAAACTTCCTAACAGTGAGGACAATTATCCAGTGAAACAGCTTGCCTTCAGAAGTTGTGGATGCTTCATCACTGGAGGTTTTTAAAAAGAGACTGGACAGTTTGAAATGGTATAGGATCTCCTGCTTGAGCAGGGGGCTAGACTATAAAAGGTCCCTTCCACCTCTATTCTGATTGAAATTCTGATTGAAAATTTTCTTATTTTCAGCATGCTTATAAAGGGTTTCTATAAGCATTATCTATTGTAGTTCTTAGGGTGTTAATAACTTTACATTGTAGATAAAAGAATTGAAAAATTATGATAGCATTAGCAGTCAAATCCAGGAATCCTTCTCGGTGACTATGCCCTACTAGTTCTCAATACTTCTCAAAAAATGGTAACATCTTCCATTTGATTCAAATTTGAATTCATGTTTTATGTTTGTGTATTTTTAATAAAACAATAAGATCATATGTAATATATGTTTAAAGCATATAATTGTAAATATTGAAGTAATTATTTTCTTATGATTTTTCTAATGGATTTTTCTATGCTTTGCTATTTTGGGGGCAATGTTGCCATTTGTATACCCTTAAAAATATGATGTCAGGACTTCTGGTAGTGATGTTGCAGCAGTGCGGAGCAAACTAAATGGGGATCTGTTTAGATTGTCCAATTTTTTGTGTTTTTGAGGCCCCCAGGGTGAAGTTGGATCTCGGTGGGAGCAACAGTGTAGAGGGGAATCCTCAGAGTTGGCAGAGAGAGGGGCGATTTTCTGCAAAAAAAAGAAGATGCCCTCAGATAAAACACGAAAGAAATTGGCCTTTATGGCAGATCCGGAGGCGTGACGACCAGACTGTTCGAATGGAGTAGGAAGAGAGGTAAAAGAGCGTGAAAAGGAGATTGATATTGGAAAGACTCTCAGTGATTTGGTGTAATACGGATTATATCAGCTGTTGAGTGAGTCTTCTAGATGGTGGAAAAGCAGCGATTTAGTGGTGGGAGCGGAGACAAGACAGTGAAAGTTATTGAAAAGGACAGTTTGCATGGAAGATGTGTATGAAAGAATAGAGGCACACTTTGAAGAACTTAATGTTTGATGATAAATTTGGATTAAAATTGTGAGAAAATACGTGATGTGGAAAAAGAATACTGGCCGAAGAATCAACAGTGACTGGGCAAAATAGAAGGGGGACATCTTGGAATTAAACAGAAAGCTACTTAAAGAGACAGTAATATTAGAAGAACAGAAAACCAGTGTTAACAGTGGTGGACCTTTACTGTTTGACTGTATACACCAGGAATTTCAGAAGAGACTTTTAAATAAACAAGATATAAATTGAAAATGGACTATATTTACTAACAGTAAACCTAGAAACAAACATAAGTGAAATAGTAGACATATATATCTGATATTTATACTTATATTTATATCTATATATTAGCTAATACATACTTTTATACTATTAGATCTAGTTTTAAGTATTTATAACTGAATTGTAATTAACTGATCCAACTGATTGTACAGAAGTATATGAATTTAACTAATTAAATAATGGTCTAATTATTAACAACTCAATTGCAGAATTATAGATATTATTATAGATTATTTAAATTTCTGACTATGATATTCAAAAACTTATAATTTATAATATCTAAAATAATTGTTAGTAGGATATTTTAAGATTTAAATTAATTTTATTTAGCTCAATTTATACATATACTTAGGCTGGTATATTATAATTATTATTTATTATTACTATTACTATTGACTGTAAAGTGTAATTGATATATAGCAAGAAGTTAGATTTGTGATTGAGATACAAAGAGTGGAAAGAAGATAATTAAGGCTAGTTAATATATAGTATTGTGGAAACACTTTTTAAAAACCCTGAAAATGATGAGTATGACGACGGTCACAAAAATAAGGAAAAAACAAATTTTAATGATAGCCTCCCCATTGGGACAGCACTCAGTGGAAAATATGTTGGGCGGTGAGAAATCAGGCTCCTTATTGAACCTACAGTGTGTGCAGTCAACACTGATGATAATCCAAGAAACAATGAGGAAGACACAAGAAACAATAACGAAAAACCATGAAGGAATAAAGAGTGAAATGGGTGTGGTGAAAGGGGACATCTGCAAACTAGATGACAAAATTGGTACAATAAAAAAGATGATAGCCTGAAATGAACAGAAAATAAAGATAGTGGAAGCAAGAACAGAACAAACGGAGAAGAAATTAGAAGCAACAGAAGGCAAATTGATGGCAGTAAATAGAAATCTGGAAGAGGCAATAGTACAGTTGCAAGTGGAGGAATCAGCATTCTTCTTAAGATTTGAAAATGTAGTAGAGAGCAAAGAGGAAGATCTCCCAAAACTTATAGCAGAACTACTAGTGGATCCCCTGCAGAAAAGCAAACAGGAGATACAAAACAATGTTGACGAGGCATATAGAATCCATGCTAATTATGCACGCCACCATAAATTACCTAGGGAAGTCCATGTATGGTTTACAAGGAAAACAATTAGATACAAGGTTTACAGCAAGACAAGAGACAATCCATTGATTTATAAGGGGAAAGAAATTTTAACCTTGAAACAAGTACCAAGAAGAGTAAGGGAACAAAGAAGGAATTATCATTTCCTATCCTCACAACTAGTCAAATATAAAGTGCTGGTCAGATGGCTCATCCCTGAAGGATGTTGATTATGTGGCAAGAAAGAAATTTCGAATTGGCACCTTGGACAAGGCACAAGAATTTTATGACCATTAAAATAAAGAAGGGTAAATGGTAAAAGAGCAGCCCCGAACAATTAAAAATGAAAATTAAAAGATAAGATGAATGAAAAAGGATTGTACATTTAAATATGTTTATGAGAAATAAAAATAAAAACTTTTTTGAGAAAAAAAACCTAATTTTTTTAAAAAAGAATTTTACGACCATTATATAGTTGGAGATGAAGAACAAGACAGTAGAGACAGTAGACAGGAGTTAGAAAACAAAAGTCAAGATGATCAAACATCAGAAGAAAAAATACTTGAACAAGACATAAGAGAAAGGTTGGAAACGAAACGCTATGAAAGGGAAGGAGCCAAGAAAAGAGCACAAAGGGAGACAAGAGCAAAGTAAGGACCAAAAATTCTTTGTCCGTAAGGACAAACAATAAAATGGAAGAAGAAATTAAGATGGTATCACTTAACATCAACGGTATGAATTCACTGGCCAAACGAAAACAAACGCTGATAAAAACTTTATAGACTAAACATGGACATTATTTGCTTGCAGGAGGTTCATATTAAGAAAAAATATGGCAGTATTCTAGAATCCCCCAAATTAGGAAAACTCCACTTGGCATTAGAATCCAAAAAGAAAAGAGGCACAGCAGTATACATAAAAAATGGTTAAGCCCAAGACAAATATACGAGGATGAAGAAGGAAGAACTTTGGTGATAGAGAAATAACAACAAACCAAAAGTAAATGCTTCTTACAGTAATATATGCCCCAAATACTAATCAGAAGAAATTTTATCGCAAACTACATCAGAAACTAATAGAGTTAGACAGGGATAATTTGTGCCTAACAGGTGATTTCAATGCAGTCATGGATAACAAAAGGGATTACATGAGTAAAAAAACAAATAAGAAAAAAAGAAGACAACTTCCAAATACCTTCTCCAAAATGATAAAAGAGCTAAATCTATGAAATGCCTGGAGAGAAGTAAACTCAAAAAAGAAACAATATACCTTTTTCTCTAAGCCGCATAATTCTTGGTCGAGAATTGATATGGCCTGGATGAATCCGGAACTAATTAGTGACATCGAAAACATAGGGATACTGCTGAATACATGGGCTGACCACAATCCACTAACAGTAAAATGGAAGGGACAGAGGAAAAAAGTGAGATGGACAATAAACCAGAGGATCCTAAAAGAAAAATCATATATGCAAATGATGGAAAAAGAACTGGGTTTTTTAAAATAGAAATTAGGAAAGAACAAACAACACTACAAAACTTATGGGATACAACCAAGCCGTATATTGAGTAAGGTGACCGGACGTCCTGCTTTTGGCGGGACAGTCCCGATTTTCAATAATTTGTCCCACGTCCCACGGCGTTTTTAAAAAGTCCCAATTTTTGGAAAGAATGCATGGTTTGCTTACCCACCCACTCCCAATTGCTGCCTCCTGAGTCCCAGCTGATGGCTAGAGGGGAAAAAAACTGTTTAAATTCTTGCTGCGGGGCTTCAAAGGGCCGCCCTACAGCTGATCAGTATTAAAAGAAAACAAATGAGTAGACCGGTGCCTGCAAAAATAGAAAAAACAGCCTCTTTCAGCTTCAGCATAGGTTAATTACCATAAATTGATTAGATCGGCCTCCCGACTCTCAGCTGATTTGCTCTCAACTGTTTTGCTCAGGGCTCTATTGCTAGCTAGCTGCAAAGAGGTAAATTGCTGGAGATTTTTTTCCCCCTAGGTATGCTGAAAAGCGAAACTGAAAGTAAAGCAGGGTCTTTGCTGCAATGTGACAAAATGAGGCAGAGAGAGATTTCTTTTTTTTTTTCCTCACCAAAAAAGGTAGGTGCAAACAATGGGAAATTTAGAGCAAAAGAGGAGGTTCAAGATTTTAAAACACAAAAGAAAAAAAGCTCAATTTAACTAGGGAATTGTAATAATTGAGATACTATTAATTGTATATTGTGTTGAAAGCAGAAATGGTTAAGTTGTGGTTTGGAAGAATATATGGGGGAAATTATTTGGTTTATTATTATTGGTAAATATAATTAATTGATTTGTAAGAAATTGGATTGCATGGAAATAATTGGAATATTCATGTTCATATTGATTAATATACAAAAAAGATAGTTATATAACTAATTGATTTATATTAAATTGTTGAATTTGTATTAAACAACTGTAATATTACATAATTAACCAATGTGAGGACGGATATAAAATAGATGACAATGGGAAAGGGTATAATATAGAATAGAAGTGAAAAATTGAATTTGATTAAGATTAGAGATGAGGATGAAGGGTAATATTGGTTTTTTTTAAAAATAGATGAGGAATAAATATGGCAAAAAGAAAATATAGAAATTGTAAATTTAATTGAAATGACTAAACACTGTTTAAATTTGTGAACCGGCCAAATACTCTGTTCAAAGAAAATACATTGTATGTTTGTATGTGTGTTTCTAATTATTGCTATTTATTTTCTCTTTTATTCTTTAAAGTTTAACAATTCATTCTTTATCTTAATATCTTTATATTTGTTTGGGGTTGGTATTCTTCCCTTTCATCTTTTTTATTGTACAGCAATCTTTCTTCTCAAACCTACCACCTCTCTCTTTTCTTTCCTTCTTACTTTCTCTTCCCCCCTCTTCTTCTCCTCCCTACTTCCTCTTCCTTTCTTCTCCTCCTCCTCTCTTCCTCCCTCTCTTACCCTCGCTCCTACTCTAATTTCCCTTCCCTTCCTTCATCCCTCTCTCTTGCTGTATCCTTTTATGCACATGGACTACTCAGAGGGCTGAAAAAGTTATTTTTGACTGGTCCTCGCACTTTTGACCAGTTCTCGAATTTACGACTGTCCTCACATTTTATGTTTTTGCCCTATCTTGTCACCATGGTGAAGAGAAGCAGTTATGAAATGAGTGACACGTTTGTTAAGAATGCTACAATGGGCATAAATGATGACCAGTCATAAGTGCGAAGACCGGACAAAAGTGTGAGGACCTGTCAGAAATCACTTTTTTCAGCCCTCTGGGTAGTCCTTTTGTGCACATGGACTACTCAGAGGGCTGAAAAAGTTATTTTTGACTGGTCCTTGCACTTTTGAGCAATCCTCGAACTTACGACTGTCCTCACATTTTGTTTTTGTCCTATCTTATTACCATGGTGAAGAGAAGCAGTTGTGAAATGAATGACATGGTTGTTAAGAATGCTGCACCGGCATCAATGTGAGGATGGTCATAAGTGTGAGGACCAGTCAAAAGTGCGAGGACCTGTCAGAAATGACTTTTTTCAGCCCTCTGAGTAGTCCCTATAGAATAAAATAATACTATACATATTTTTTTTATTTATTATATTTGTAAATTGTACTTATGTTGAAATTTTAAAAAATATATTACAATATTATTTTTGTGTTCTATGAAAATTTTTGTTGCTCCATATAGACCAAATTTTTAATCAAGAACCCCTCCCCCCCGTCAATGGTGTCCCTCTTTACCAATTTTAAAATCTTGTCACCTTAATATTGAGGGCTTAACAACAGTGTATGTGGTGAGGAGAAATAAGACAAGAAAAAAACCCCAAAAGATACTTCAGGAAAAAGACAAAGAATTGAAATGTGCACTGCAAAAAGAATCACAGAATAATAAAAGAAGAGACTTAGTGAAACACAAAATTAATTTAACACTACAAGAAGAAATGGCACGAAATCTTAGAATAATGAAACAAAATTATTTTGAAAATGCAAATAAACCGGGGAGATGACTGTCACATAAACGGAAGAAAGAGAGAACAAAAGAATTAATATAACACTTACAAGCTGAAAATGGGAACCTTCATTACAGATCAGAGGGGAAAAAAAGGATTATCCAAAATTTCTTTAAAAAATTATATAACCAACAGGATATCCCAGAAGAAAGCATTAAGCAATATTTAGAAAAGAGGGACCTGCTGAAAATATCAGAGGAAACTAGGAAAATGTTAAACAATAAAATAATCTTAATGGAGATGAAGGAGGCAATTAAGAAGCAAAAAAATAACAAAACACCAGGACCAGATGGGATTCCGGTGGAGTTATATAAAAAATTTCAAGAGCCACTGGAGGGAATAATGTACAATGAAGTGTTAGAGCGAGCCAGACTACTAACTTCATGGATTGAGGCATTCATAACACTAATACCCAAAGAAGATACCTATAACAAACAGATTAAAAATTACAGACCAATTTCATTGTTAAGTGCCGATTATAAAATATTTGCCATGATTATAGTGGAAAGATTTTTTAAAAATTGAATGAAATTATTCACCCCGACCAAAACGGGTTCTTCCCTAAAAGTCAATTAAGGAATAACACAAAAATGATTATGAATGCTTTAGAATACTATGAAGCCCATCCTGTTGTGTCTTCGGCTCCCGAGCCCGGACCTTCGGAGGAAGAATCCTCCGAAAGTGAAGAGGAGGAGGAGGCAAGGCCCCCCTCTCCTGGCCCGTCTGGTTTGGCACCACCCTAGGCCCCAGCTGAAAGCCCTGAGGAAGAAAGCTCCTCTGAGTCAGACGTTAATGAGGAGAGGGAGTGGATTAATCCCAGGTGGCGACGATCAGAGAGACGGGCTCAGCAAAGGAGTGGGTGGGGCCGAGCACGAGGTGATGAGTCACAAAGCCAACGCCCCACAAGGTATAAAAGGAGCTGACCTTACCTTGTTGGCTTTTGTGACGAACAAAGTATTAACTTGGCTGCTTGTGTCCTGAAGTACTGCATCAGATAAGTGTTTGCTAATCTTAAGACTGTTTGTTGTCGGACATGCCGGAGAGCCTTATCAGGGACTGGCCGTGGCAACTCAAAATAACAGCTGTCTTTATCTCTCCCGGGCTCGCTGCCAGCTTGTTGTTTATGAATGGTGAATAAACGACTTCTGTACACTTCTGTTTGTGTGTGTGCTTGTCTGGGCTCCTGAAGCAGGGAGGGGACAGAACACATCCCAAGAAACAGATAGCGTTGATATTTGTAGACGCACAAAAAGCTTTTGACAATTTAAATTGGCAGTTTCTCATTTCCCAATTAATCAGTATGAACTTTGGAGAAAAATTCGTAGGGATGATAAAAGTGATATATTCCAATAAAATTGCCAAAATAATACTAAATGGAGAATTAAGAGAAAGTCAATATAAATAAAGGGGTCAGACAAGGATGTCCGCTATCCCCTCTTCTATTTATTTTATCATTAGAAGTGCTGTTAATACAGATTAGACAGAAATAGGAGATAAAAGGATTAAGAATAAAAAAAGAAGAATATAAAATACAGGTATTTGCAGACAATCTGGTCTTTTTTTATAGAAGAATCATTAGAAAGAGGAACTGTATTATTGCAGGAAATAGAGGATTTTGGCAATGTAGCAGGACTGAAAATAAACAAGGAGAAAACAAAGATAACGAAAAAACTTACACACAATCAGAATGAGAAACTGGAGAGAAAATTAGGAATCCAAATAGTAAAGAAAGTGAAATATCTCAGAATTTGGCTGACAGCAAAATGTTCTTCTATAAAGCAGGATAATTATATCAAACTATTACGACAAATACAAAAAGATTTGGAAAATTGGGCAAAATTACAAATATCATTAATTGGAAGAATTGCGACAATAAAAATGAATATTTTACATAAAATTTATTTCTATTTCAAATTGTACCAATAAAAGTGGGGGGAAAATATTTTGTAGAACTTAATAAAACAATCTTAAAATTTATTTGGTTAGGGAAGAAAGCCCAAATAAAACTTAAACTCTTACAGGATAGTAGAAGTAAGGGAGGATTTGGATTCCCAGATTGGGAACTTTACCACCAAGCAGCAGCTGTAACATGGCTGAAGGATTAGATAACACTTAAAAATAAAACTTGGCTGACACACGTTCATCTGGGAGGGGAAAAATTGTTGTGGTCCGTCAGCAGCTGCGGGGCTGGCAGCAGAGTCGGACAGTGAGGAGGCTAGGGAGGAACATGGGCCAGCCCTGGAGTCTGGGGAAGACTCGGACGAGGGCTCTGCATCGGAGGCAGAGATGGGGCCAGGGCCATCTGGGAGTTATGCGTGGACTCTGGAGCCTCCAGAGTCAGACATAAGAGACGCAGAGGAACAGGAAGAGCCTGAAGGCAAGAACAGTTAAAACAAAAGGGACAACTTGGGAGTAAGGCCTCGAGATTATTGGCCCCTCCCATAAGGTTTAAAAGAGGAGCAAAGGCATGTGGTCCCTTTGCAGGAAAGCAACGTTGTTAATTCTGTTCCCAGTTGGTATCTCTGTTTGATTCTGGACTCCGTGTGTCTTTGCCAAGTAGGTCTTTGGCAGCGTGTCAAGGGAGATAAAGGTTGGTGATTATCCCGAAGGACTTCTCCCGAAGTATTTTTTTCAACTAATTGGGACTCAGCTGTGAATGAACATAATTCACAGCTGTTGCAATAAAAGAACTTTTTGGGACTATTCGTGTGTTTTAATGACTCAGGAAGCCTAAATCACAACAAAAATAAATTTCATATATATTTTCAGAGACATCAGGTAAGAGATGCCTTGTTAGATGTCTGGGGAAAAATCAAGATAAATTATTATACAAAAATACCGAGGTGGCTATCAACCATGGAAGCAATGATTTATTCTAATGTATTAGATTGGAATAAGATAATGACGTACAAAGAGTTATTGGATGGGCAAGGAAAACTTAAATCTAACCAAGACCTAAAATCTCAAGGAATAGAAATAGACTGGTGGCCATACTTACAAATTCAGACAAGGTATAAAAAAGATTTAGAAAATTATGACTTTCAAAGAGAACAAGAAATGGATAAAATATAATTAGGGACAGAGGAAAAAATGATAACCAAAACCTACAATTGTTTGTTAAAATTTAAATTTTATTCGCCATTGTCATACCCACTTCCATGGCTGATGATGGCTGTACGGACTTATGTGAGTACGGAATTGCATGCTCTGAGGAATGCCCCCCATTCCTGGATGTGGCCTGTTGGTCTGGCCAAGAATTTCTTTAATGACGGGTCCTGGGATCCCGAGAGGTGGCACAAGAGTTTTAGGGTTTTTAATAAGGGTGCTTTGTTTTCTTTTTTAACTCAGTTTTTAAGGGGATTGGGGAGGGGGGTGGGCTATGATACCCAGTGGGGGGCTGGGGGGACCCTCAGGGTCATTGGCAGTCCAGGCCGGGTGATGGTTACGATGGAGCTGGAGTGGGTTTGGGGTCACTTGGGACTCTGGGGGAGGGGGTAGGGGCTTTGATCCCTGTTGCCTTTTGGGAATGGCAGCAGATGGAGGAACGGAAGGCCATATCAGAATTTGGGAGAGCGCCCCTGCTGTCTTCGAGAGGTGGCCTGCTCTGCCCCTCCGGGTTCTACCTGCCTTCCCGGGGGCTTGAGGAAGAGGGTCCCTGGGCTCAAGCTGGTTTACTTTAATGCCAGGTCCGTGGTTAACAAAGCTCCCCTCATCCATGAATTGATCAAGGAGGAAAATGTGGACCTGGCTTGCATTACTGAAACCTGGCTGGGCTCGGAGGGAGGTGTCCCTCTGACTGAACTCTGCCCACCAGGTTTTCAGGTGCTACACCAGCCGAGAGCCCAGGGGATGGGAGGGGGAGTGGCAGTTGTGATTAGGGAGACCCAGGATCCACGGGAGGTCCCTGTTCCACAAATAGACAGGTGTGAGCCCCTCCTCATGAGATGGGGCCCGCAAGGTCAGTTGGGCCTGCTGATTACGTACCTATCACCCAGCTGTGTATCAACGGCCCTGCCCAGGCTGCTTGACGCTCTATCGGGGCTGGTGGTTGAGTTTCCCAGACTTATTGTGCTGGGGGACTTTAATCTGCCTTCCCTGGGTGGAGCGTCGGGACAGCCCAGGAGTTCATGGCCTCCATGACAGCCATGGACCTGACTCAGATATTTCAGGGCCCAACACATGTGGGGGGACACACACCCGATCTTGTTTTTATCTCAGAACAGTGGCGTCTGTAGCTCGGTGGGGGAATGCCAGTCATTTGCCCCCTGTCATGGACCGATCACTATTTCCTCCGGCTGGGCTTCCACTATGCCACCCCCTGCCGCTGGGATGTGGGACCGACCACCTGGTTCTGCCCCAGGTGCCTGATGGATCCTGGAGTTTGGGCCAATACCTATCTCCTTTCCCACTCCCCGGTCGAGGCCCTGGAGGATGCCTGGGAAAGGGTGGCCTCTGGGGCTCTCAACCGTGTCGTGCCTTTGCGGCCGCTGACCCAACGCAAATCCCGGTTGGCCCCTTGGTTTTCTGAGGAGCTCCGGGAGATGAAGTGGTGGAGAAGAGGCCTAGAGAGCTGTTGGAGGTCCAGTCGTTCCGAATCTGATCGTGCTCAGTTAAGATCCTTTACATGGTCTTATCTAGTGGAGATGGAGGCAGCGAAGCGTTCTTACTTCTCTGCTCTCATCGCATCCGCAGATAATCGCCTGGCTGCCCTGTTTAGGGTGTCACGCTCTCTTTTGAATTGGGGAGTGGATGGGGATGACCCTCTGCGGGGGCATGCTGAGGAGTATAGTCAGCATCTGCTGGACAAGATCGCTCAGATTCGGGACAGTCTGGACTCTGACTGGGCAAGGTCAGATAAGGGAGAGACGATGGGTCTTGTCATCTGGGAGGAGTTCGATCCTGTTACCCCTGAGGAAGTGGACAGGAACATGGGGAAGCTGAGTGCTACCACATGTTTGTTGAACCCGTGTCCCTCCTGGCTTGTTTATGCAGCTCAGGAGGTTACACGTGACTGGATCCGGGCAGTGATTACTGCATCCCTGGATGAGGGTAGCTTCCCCGCCACCTTGAAGGAGGTGGTGGTGAGGCCCCTCCTCAAGAAACCTGCCCTGGATTCAGCCATTTTGAACAACTTTTGTCCTGTCTCCAACCTTCGCTTTATTGCAAAGGTTGTTGAGAGTGTGGTGGCACGGCAGCTCCCATTGGCCCTGGAGGAAGCAGATTACCTAGATCCGTACCAGTCGGGTTTCAGGCCCAAGTACAGCACAGAGATGGCATTGGTCGCGCTGGTGGATGATCTCTGGAGGGCCCGGGACAAAGGATTTTCCTCTGTCTTGGTCCTATTGGATCTCTCGGCGGCCTTTGATACCATCAACAATGGCCTCGAGGGGTTGGGGGTGAGGGGCACTGTTTTATGGTGGTCCTTCTCCTACCTCTTGGGGAGTTTGCAGGCGGTGTTGGTGGGGGGGCAAAGGTCGGCCCTGAGGCCCCTCATTTGTGGGGTGCCCCAGCGGTCAGTCCTCTCTCCCCTTCTGTTCAACATCTATATGAGGCCGCTGGGGGAGATCATCCATGGTTTTGGGGTGAGGTATCATCAGTATGTTGATGATACCCAGCTTTTTATATCCACCCCGAACCAGCCCAGTGATGCCCTCGACGTGATGTCCTGGTGCCTGGAAGCGGTGCAGACCTGGATGGGGAGAAACAGGCTTCGGCTCAACCCTGCCAAGACTGAGTGGCTATGGGTACCGGAATCTCGGTTCGAACAAGATATTCCATCTTTGGTTATAGGGGGTGAGGTGTTGCCCCCTGTAGATAGGGTGCACAACCTGGGCATCCTCCTGGATTCACAGTTAAATTTGGAAGATCATGTAACGACCGTGACTAAGGGGGCATTTGCCCAGGTTCGCCTGGTGCGCCAGTTGCGCCCCTACTTGGATCAAGATGCCCTACGCATGGTCACTCATGTGCTCGTCACCTCTCGTATTGACTACTGCAATGGTCTCTACATGGGGCTGTCCCTGAAGACCACTCAGAGGCTTCAGCTGGTGCAGAACGTGGCCGCGCGGGTAGTGATGGGAGTGTCCTGACACTCCCATGTTACACCTCTCCTGCGCGACTTGCATGGGCTGCCAGTTGCCCTCTGGGTGAGATTCAAGGTGCTGGTGATTACCTATAAAGCCCTACATGGCCTAGGCCTGGGATATTTGGCGGACCATCTGCAGCCAGCAACAGCTTCCCATTGCCCGGTGCATTCCCACAGGGAGAGCCTACTCAGGGTGCTGTCGGCCAGACAGTGTTGGCTGGTGATCCCCAGGGAGAGAGCTTTCTCTGTGGACGCACCCGCCCTTTGGAATCAACTCCCTCTGGAGCTCCGGGTGGCCCCCGACTCTGGGTTCTCCAGGCCTATTGGCAAAAGCAGGTTTTCAGAGCCTTGCGAAAGAGTGCCAAAGTGAAGGCCAATCTTATTTCTTTTTTTTAAAATTTATAGTTTATTAACAATTAAATAAATACACACAAAACATATAAAACAAAGCACAACAAAAAAGAAATACAATATACATTAAAAGTTATATATATTCAGTCATTTGAAGCGTCCGTTTCGTAGTGATATATCCAGTTACACAATTGTACATAATCCCATAGATCTTAACTCACTGATTCCTTTTACTTCTTAACCCTCTCTTATCTTCTATTCTCTAGGGCTACTTTTTTTGTGTTCTGTATATTACCTAGACTTTCTAAGCTTCTCTCAAGGTGTTTTACTGCCTATAAGAAAGTGGTACCTGCACCACTAAACTTTCATTCCATCTGATTTATCTTCCTTCCTTAGCGACCTTATTCCAATGGTACCATTTATCCCACACTTTATAAAATTCGGTGTCTTCTTTTTCCTTTAATTCTTTTGTCAGCTTATCCATTTCGGCACATTGTGTTATCTTATCTTTTATATCTTCTTCCGAAGGGATTTTTTCCGATTTCCAATTGCTGGCATATATTATCCTTGCCGCTGTTAGGATATGAATTTTATTTCCTTGGGGTAAGATTTTGTAAAGATTCCTAATAGAAAGGTTTCAGGTTTCTTATCTATTTGTAATTTGTTAATTTGATCTAACCATTTCTTAATGAGGGACCAGAATTTTTTTGCGGCTGGGCAAGTCCACCATAAGTGATAGAAAGTGCCTTGCAGATTCTTACATTTCCAACATGCTGAGCTGTTCTTCGAGTTTATTTTGACCAACCTTGTTGGTGACATATGCCACCTATAAAACATCTTTAGCTGTTTTTTCTTGTATGCCACCGCCAGCGTTGTTTTTATATTCGTTTGCCAAACTTCTTCCCATTTGTCCAATTCTATTGAGTATTTGAAATTCTGCATCCATTTGATCATTGTATGTTTAACTATTTCCTCCTCCATCTTATACCTTAACAAAAATTTATAAATTTTGCTGATTAGTTTCTCCCCAGAATCTAATATGATAGTGTCTAATTCTTGTTTCTCTTTGCTTATTTGATATTTTTTTTGTATATTCCTTGTGTTTCGATTGTATCTGAGAGAAGGTCCACCAATCAATTTCCTTATTTAAGTCTGCTCGAATCTTATTTCTGCAGGGATGATATTCCATGGGAGGGAGCTACGATGGTGAAGGCCTTTTTCTTGGTTTCACTAGTTGTACCTCCTTGGGAGAGAGGACCTGCAGCATTCCTTGCATCCTGCCTCGGGTAGGTCAGGTAGATGTGACTGGGAGAAGACAGTTATAGAATAACCTATATTTAAAGGGCATGTAGGGCTTTAAAGGTGATAACCAGCACCTTGAATTGGACCTGGAAGCAAACCAGCAGCCAATGCAGTTCCTGCAGGAGATATGATGCAAATGCATACCTACAGTAAACCTGCCAAAACCATGCAGGCCACTGCATTTTGAACCAGTTGAAGTTTCATATACTTTTCAAAAGCAGCTCTATGTAGAATGCATTGCAATAGTCAAGACAGGAAGTGACTAGAGCATTAATGACTGTGCGTTGGGATTGTTAGTCCAGGAAAAGATGTAATTGGTGAACAAGCTGCAGTTGTGCAATGACTCTCCTGACCACAGCTGCCACCTGCTCCTTGAACAGGAGTTGTGAGTCCAGGAGAACACCTATCTGGTTTATCTTGAGCAGTGCCACCCCATCTAGGGCCAAAGATGTCAACCCTATTTGTTCACTTATGGCCCTTTAATATAAACAGTGCAGTTGCTTAACTATATAACTATATAGGCTATTGCCTAACGCACTGTAAGCCGCTCTGAGTCTCTGGAGAAGGGCGGCATATAAATCAAATAAAAAAAAATAAAAAAATAAACTATATATATATTTTTAAAGAGAGTATGTAGCATAACCAAAAGAATTGCTTTAGTGGCCGGAGAGACAGCTGGACAGCAGTACATTCACTGATGAATTGAGATGTGCAGAGAGGTAACAGCTGTAGTTAACACCATGGAAGCACATCAATGTTGACCAAATAACGATCCCTTTCAAATGTCCTCTGATTGTGCTACACCAAGAACAATGATTTTATATGCACTTCTGTAAGGATTTCTGTCCCTCCTTATTCCTTTGGTATACATTAATGGAATGAATTTCTTCTTCTTTTGAACTACACAATTAATAAATATTTGCTTGTTTTTTAAGAGTCTAGTACTATATACCATTACTATATACCCGTGATGGCGAACCTATGGCATGTGTGCCACAGGTGGCACGTGGAGCCATATTGGTGGGCACGCGAGCATTGCCCTAGCTCAGCTCCGGCGCATGGGAAACTGTTTCCAGCCTCTGGAGGGCCTCCAGGGGGATGTGGAAGGCTGTTTTTGCCTTCCCCAGGTTCCTAGAAAGGCTCTGGAGCCTGGGGAGGGCAAAAAATGGGCCTACCAGGCCCACCGGGCCATCACATGCAAAAAGCAGGGTGAGTGCAGGGGGTCGTGCGCATGCTCATGGGGGGGAACACATTGAATTATGAGTGTGGGCACGCGCACGTGCAACCCCCACACTCCCCCCACTTTTGGCACACAACGGCAAAAAGTTAGCCATCACTGCTATATACCATTACATTGGATCTATAACTGTCAATTCTTGAATAAATAGAGTACTACTGGTTGTAGTCCAAAGCATTCTCCTTTTGTATCCACCAAGGAATGCCTAAGATGCAATGGACAGACAGCTTTGGATAAGATACTATAAGGCTAACCATACATCCCTGCAGAAAATCCACTTCATAGCTTCTAATAGTGGGAATTAGAAGCATTCAGCCTTTTCTTGGGCACGCCTCATTTCTTTAAACCCTGTCCTACAGAAATTGCTGCCCTATTAATAAAAGAATCCAGATGAAGGAAAGAGACAATGTCTTCATTGTAAAATGCTGGCTTTAACACAGGTGGTTGAAGTAGTATGTCTGACAGGTCCCATATATTTCTACTGGGATGCTGGCAGGGAGGGGGGAGGATTGGAGCAGGGGTGGGTTCTACTAATCTTTACTACCGGTTCGCAACGGGGCCACACGCTGGGTAGGGGGTAGATAAAGTGAAACATAGCCAATCACTGAAGTGGACTGTGGACTGCCAAGCAGCATTTGAGAAACTGAAAAGACTCTTTTCGATCAAACTTGTGTTGAAATACCCAGGTCCAGAGAAATCATTTGTAATCCAGGCCGATGTCAGTGATGTGGCAGTCAGTGCGGTTTTACTCCAAGAGAATGAAGAAGGCAAATTACAACCATATGCATACACCTCAGGAAATTAACTGAAACTGAACAGAGATGGGAAATATGGGGAAAAGAGGTTTTTGCAGTCAGGTGGGCAGTCCTAACTTGGAGACAATTCTTAGAAGGAAGCAAAATATCTTTCTAAGTATGGAACCACCACAAGAACTTGGAAGCACTCAAAACCCCATAGAAAATGGAGTTTTCTGTGCCCCAAAACATGTCCGATGGGCACAGTACTTCCAATGCTTTAATTTCACATTGAAGTATTTACTGGGAGAAAAAAACATTTTGGCAGATACCTTGTCCGGACTACCACAATACAACAATGTCAAGGCAGAAGTAATTAAGCCTGTGCTCCCATCCTCCCAATTAGTGGCTAAAGTTGTCACACACTCTCAGTCAAAGAATGACCCCTCTTATCTTAGATAATGCCACCACCACCGAATTCAAAAAGGCCTTGGAAAATAGATGAGTGGTTTAGTGCCCATAGACATACTTGCATAATAAAAGATGAGTTAGCTTGGGTGGGAAATAAGTTGTATGTCCCAGCTAGGGAAAGGCTGAAAGCTATGCAAGCTTGTCACAACTCCAAATTAGCTGGTTACTTCGGTTTTGTAAAAATGTTACATTTACTGAACCATTCTGGTGGCCCTTATGAAAAAAGGACATAGAAAACTATGTAGCAAGTTGCCCCATTTGCACTGCCACTAAATGCAGGCAGGGGAAAACCCCCGGTTACTGCAGCCAGTGGCCAACCCTTCAGCACTGTGGAGAGAGATCTCCATGAATTTAATTGTAGAATTGCCTGAGAGTTCTGGAAACACAGTGATTCGGAAACACAGTGATTTGTCACAGACCTCTTCTCAAAGCAGGTTCACTTCATGCCATGCTAAAAGATCCCTATAGCCAAAGCTTTGGCTAAGCTGTTTTTGGCCCACATATACCGCTTGTATGGAGCCTCATGATGTATTATTTCAGACAGAGAGGTCCAATTCACATCCAAGTTCTGGAAAGCCTTTTTGGACCTACTCGGAACTGAACAGGGACTTAGTTCTAGTCATCACCCACAAACAAACGGGGACATGGAATAAAAAAACTCAGTTCTGGAACAGTACCTGCACTGTTTTATTAACTATCAACAGACAACTAGACTGAGCTATTGCTTTTTGCAGAAGTGGCCTATAATAATGCAGTTCATACTAGCAGAGGTTTTCCCCTTCTTGAAACAGTAGATCAGTCAATTGCAAACCATTTGGCTGGTGGTCCACAAAACCTTGGATGAAGCCAGGGCTGCCTATGAAGCACAAGCAGACAAGAAAAAAAAATAGAATGTAGACCTTACAAAGTGGGGGACAAAGTTTACCTTTTCACCAAGTTTCTAAAATCTTTTCAGCAATCTAAAAAGCTGGACCCTAAATACATTGGGCCTTTCCCCATAGTTTGTATTATTAACCCTGTCACAGTGGAATTGCAACTCCCTAAGTCATTACGTCAAGTCCACCCTGTTTTCCATTGTAGCTTGCTGGCGCCTGAAGTCACCTCTGACCTTCGTCTGGCCACTACCCCTGTTCCACCCCCTATTATGGTATGGGGCGAACAACATATTGAAATTCAAGAAATTCTAGACTCTAGGAAATTCCACGGAGCCACTCAGTATCTGGTGACTTGGAAACACCTCCTCTTCTCACACAATGAATTAGTTCACAAAAAACATTTGCATGCCCCTAAATTAATATGTATATTTTATCAATTGTACCCTGACAAACCTTGCTGATTTTATATTTTGTCTCCCCTTCCCTCTTTTTGTTTTCTTTCAGATGGATTTCCCATTTTTCTAAGGGGGAGGCATGTCAGGATGCTGGCATTCTGGTGGGAGGTGGGAGGATTGGAGAGATCTCTATATGAAGTTTTTGTTTCTATTTCCTGCTTGAAGAGATCTCTATATGAAGTTTCAGTTTCTGTTTCCTGCATTGTTGTGCTGTGAGTTTCTGTTTCCTGCATTGCTGTACTGTGGAAGGGGTTTTCTTTGCACTGTTTTAAATTTCTGTTTTTTAAGTGGGAACCTTTTAAAAGGTCCTAGACCTCTTGCTGTCACAAGCCTTTCAATAAAAGCTCCTTTTGGAATAACTTCAGTTTCAAGAGTCCTGCTTTCTTGGGAAGATTGGAGAGACAAGATCTTACAATGTCTTAAAGAACTTCTGTCAGTAAATTTCTCAAGCTGCTAATAGGAAACCCTTCCTAGCCAAGGAGGCTGAAGGCTGCCTAAAATGCAAGGCCATTGCAAGCCAAGGCCTCAGCATTCACAAGATATCTGCTATTCTTTTGGGGAATTATAGTAAAATGTATGTGATGTGAAGAGAAATAATAGTAATAATTCCATTCTACACTGCCTTAAAGTTAGAGTTCTCATTCATACGCATCATGAACTTTTGGCTGGTTTGCCTTCAACTTTTTTCAGCATGGTGTTCACAAGGCTATGATTCTTCCTACATTATACTGTTGTCAGTTTTCCATGGTCCTGCCTTGGGTGACATCTAGATATGTCATATCTGTAGGCTCCTTCAGCTTGCCTTATGCTGGAAATGCCTTTTGTGTGGTTCCCTCCCCCGCAGCAAATTGGTTTGGGTAGGCTCACTGACACCTGGCTGCTTGCCACCATGCCCAGATTGGTACTTTGACTGCAGCAGCAGGGAAACCAACTGTTGGAAGAAATATCCATCTGGTTCATTCCAAGCTGGCAGAAAGGCACTGGAGACAAAATGGAGGCTGGATGATGATTGGAAAGAGGATCCATTTATTGATGAAGCAGAAACACACGGGTGGTTCTGGGCAACTGACCACATGGAGTTGAGAGTGAAGGGTATATATACCTTCTCTTGGGCTTTGAACTTGGACTTCCTGTTCAAGAACATGTATTCTATTGGCTGTTGTCAGACCCCCATGGGGCAGTGGTGAAATCCAAATTTTTTTACTACTGGTTCTGTGGGCGTGGCATGGTGGGCATGGTGTGGCTTGGTGGGCATGGATTGGTAGGCGTGGCAGGGGAAGGATACTGCAAAATCTCCATTCCCACTCCACTCCAGGGGAAAGATACTGCAAAATCTCCATTCCCACTCCACTCCAGGTGAAGGATACTGCAAAATATCCATTCCCACCCCACCCCAGAGGAAGGATACTGCAAAATCCTCATTCCCTCCCTACTCCTGGGGGAAGGATATTGCAAAATCTCCATTTCCACCCCACTCTGGGGCCAGCCAGAGGTGGTATTTGCTGGTTCTCCGAACTACTCAAAATTTCCACTACCAGTTCTCCAGAACCTTTCAGAACCTGCTGGATTTCACCCCTGCCATGGGGCCATGTGGAGTCATGTTTGTCTGAGTCAAGTTTGGTTGAAGTTTGCTAGGTGATGCAATGTCCTTAGGAAATTGTGCAATGCAGTGAGCTCTGCTGCTAGATAATCCTATTATGTCCTGGAGGGTCATGTCTTATTTCCATCACCCTGGAGTTGAAGGTCTTTTGCATTGTAGATAGGCTGGCCCAGTTCTGCTGGAGCTATTAAGAAAGACTTGGGGGATGCTTCTTGTCTTTAAAAACATGTTTCTCCTTTAGGGAAATATAATATTCTGGCTTTTAAAAAATATTTCTCAAAATATGTCTTTTTTTTAAAAAAAATTATTATAACACAGGAAAACAATACAAGACATACAACACTTACATAAAAGACTCTTTTTACAGCGTTTTCATAGTGATCCTTCCTTATTACAGTATTTACTATTTCCCCAAATTTTACTTCATCTTATTCCAAATTACTATCTGTCCCCATCATTTTATTTACAATATATTTCTCTTTTTCATTTCAATCACTAAATTGTATTTTACCAATTTTCCCATTGTTTTTGACATTTCTTTAACTTCCCCTTATTTTTCTTCTTCATTTTTCCTTTCCTCCAACCACTCATACCATCTATACCAAATTTTATAGTATTCTGTATCTTCTTTTTCTTTGAGTTCTTTTGTCAATTTATCCATCTCTGCGCATTCCAATTTTTTTTTAATCAACTCCTCCTCTGTTGGCGTATTTTCTTTTTTCCAATTTTGGGCATAAGCTATGCGGGCATTGTTAATATATGTATTATTAAGTATTTTATTTCCTTTGTATAATTTTCTTTAAAGATCCCTAGCAAAAATATCTAGTTCTCCCTTTATTGATTATTGCGTTATTTTCTCTAGCCATTTTTTGACTTTGGCCCAAAATTTCTTTGCCGCTGGACAAGTCCACCAGAGATGGTAATATGTTCCATAATTGTTTTTGCATTTCCAGCATACTGGGGATTTGCTCGGAATCATCTTGGCTATTCTGGCCAGTGGTAAATGCCATCTATGGAACATCTTCAACTGGTTTTCCTTGTATGCCATAGATAATGTTAGTTTCATATTTATTCACCACATCTTTTCCCATTTCTCTAATTCTACTGTGTGATTGAAGTTCCTTGCCCACTTGATCATGGTTTCTTTAACTATTTCCTCTTCCATTTTATACCATAATAAGAATGTGTATATTTTGCTAATTAATTTCTGGTCCATCCCACGTATAATTTTATCCAATTCATTTTGCTCCAATTGTACCTCATTCGTCTTTGTATCTTCTTTATATTTTTGTAAGTATGTCCACCATTCAATTTCCTTGTTCAAATCCTGTTCCAATTCTTGCTTTGCTTTTAGTTTTCCCAAATCATTTAGAATATCCCTATCTCTGATTATCTTAGTCCAATCAATTAAATTTGGATGTGTTAGTGTTTCAGTAGGAGAAATCCAGATTGGTATCTTCGTATAATGTTGTTTTTTGATTTTAATCCACATTGATAGCAGTGCATTCCTGAGAATGTGCCTTCTGAAGTATCCGTGTATTTTATATTTCTCATCCCACAGGAATGCATGCCATCCTACCTGTAGATCATGCTCTTCAATTATTAATATTCTTTTACTTCTCAGCTCCATCAATTCTTTCAACCATGTTAGGCATGCTGCTTGATAGTATATCTCCCATTCTGGGAGTGCTACTCCTCCTCTTTCTCTGGTAGCTTGCAGAACTTTTAATCTAATTCTGGGTTTTTTTCCCTTGCCATATAAATTTTGAGATCAATTTATTTAATGAATTGAAAAATATTTTGTCTAATTTTATCGGTATAACCTGGAAGAGGAATAAAATTTTGGGCAAAATATTCATTTTAATTGCTGTGACCCTTCCCATGAATAAAATTTGTAAGTTCTTCCAATTATCCAAATCTTTATTAATTTGCTGTATTAATTTATCATAATTATCTTGTTTAACTGAGGAACCTCTTGCAGTGAGCAAGATCCCTAGATATTTTATTCTTTTAGTTGTTTGAATCTTCATATTACCTTCTAATTCTTTCTCTTGTTTTTTTGTGAGGTTTTTAGTTAATAGTTTGGATTTACTATTATTTATCTTTAGTCCAGCCACTGCACCAAATTCCTCTATTTTTTCAATTAATTTTGGGCCTGATTTTAGGGGTTCCTCCACAATGAAGACCAACTCATCAGCAAAGGCTTGCAATTTATACTCTTCATTTTTTATCTTCAATCCTTTTATCTCTCGGTCTTCTCTAATTTTGTTTAAAAGTGGTTCCAATGATAGTATGAAGAGAAGTGGGGAAAGTGGGCATCCTTGTCTCACACCTTTTGTTATCTCAAATTTGTTGGTCATATCTTGATTCATAATTACTCTTGCAGTTTGTTTTGTATATATTTTCTCGATCATTTTTTCAAATTTAATCCCTAATTCCATACTTTTCAATTGTTGTACCATAAATTTCCAATCCAAATTATCAAAAGCTTTTTGGGGATCAAGGAAAAACAGTGAGACTTGTTTTTCGGGGTGTGCTTCATAAAATTCTAGTATGTTTATTATCATCCGTGTGTTACTTTTAATTTGTCGGCCTGGTAGGAAACCATTTTGGTCTGAATGTATATGTTTATTTAAAACTGTTTTTGTCCTCTCAGCTATAATTGACATAAATAATTTATAATCAGTGTTTAACAGAGAAATTGGCCTGTAATTTTGTATTAATTGCTGGTCTGAATCTTCCTTATGTATGAGCGTAATTAGAGCTTCTGTCCATGTTTTTGATATATTTGTTTGTTCTAAAGCTTTGTTGAATATTTCCAGCATTAATCCTCCTATCTGTTCTTGTATGATTCTATACAACTCCACTGGTAATCCATCTGGGCCTCGGGTTTTGTTATTTTTTTGCCTTTTCATTGCAATTCCAAATTCTGTTTCTGATATTGGTCGATTTAGTATTTCCTGTTGTTCCTCTGTAATTTTACATGTATTTATTTCCTCTAAGTAATTTTTAATCTTTGCTTCTGATATTTCTTCCTGTGTATATAATTTAGAAAAGAACAAATGTATAATTTGCTTATCTTCTCGTTTATGTTTAATTGTTCCTTTAGCATCTTTCAATTGATGTATCATTTGTTTGTCTCTCTCCTTTTTTTAATTTGTAGGCTAACCATCTGCTCACTTTATTTGCGTGTTCAAAATAATTTTGCTTTGACATCTTTATTTTCAATGCTACTTCTTTTTGGGTTATTAAATTAAATTTATATTTAATTATTGTCCATTCCTTTTTTCTTTTTTATTTTTGGGGGTCTTTCTGTAAGTTTTCTTCTAATTTTTTAAGTTCTTCCTGAAATTTTGCTTGTTGGGACTTTTTTCCTTTCTTTTTCCTTGCCATATAGGCTATTGTCACTCCTCTAATATATGCCTTTAACGTGTCCCAGAGATTTTGAATCGACGTGTCTTCTTTTTTATTTACGCTTAAAAGGTCTTCAGCTCATTTTCCAGCAATTGCTTATACTCTTTCTCTTTACATATGTTTTGATTTACAGTCCATCTTTTGTATTTTTTTTGTCCTTTCCAATGTATGATTATCGGGCTGTGGTCTGCTCATTCATTTATTCCTATTTCTATTTTATTTAAACCTAGTTGTAATTGTGCTGTCATCCAGGCCATATCGATCCTAGATGATCCCATCAATCCCATGATTGATGCGGGTGGGAATAGAACATATATTGTTTCTCTTTATTTATTTCTCTTAACTTTATGTTAATTATGTTAATGTGTCTCTTAACTTTAGTTCTGTTATCATATTGAAGAATTCTTTAGGTAATATTTCCTTTTTTATTTTTCTTGTTATTAATATAATCTTTTTTACAGTCTACTATGGCATTATGGTCACCTACTATGCATATATTGTCATGGCCTTGTTCTATTATTTTGTTGTGTAGTTTCTTGAAATATTCCTGTTGATTTTTATTTGGGGCATATATCACTACTAATAGAATTTGTTTCTGTTCTGTCTTTAATTCTATCATCAAAGTTCTACCTTCTTCGTCTGCGTAGACTAGTTTTGAGTTTATTCTCTCTTTTACATATACCGCGATTCCTCTTCTTTTCTGTTGTGTTAATGATGCATATAATCTTCCTAATTTCGCATTTTCTAATAATTTTTGAAATCTTTTTTATATATGTACCTCTTGCAGGCAGATCACGTCTGTCTCTAATTTTTTTAATTTAATAAAGGTTTGTGTTCTTTTTTTCCGGTGAATTTAGGCCGTTAATATTCACTGAGAAGAGATTTAAACTCTCTTCCATTTCTTACTGCAGTTGTTTCTTGGTGTTTCTTGTCTCTCTTTTTACTCTCCATCTTGTTCCTTCTTTTTCTTCTCACTATTTTTCTTGGATTTTTCTTAGTTCTCTCTCTCTTTCTATTTTTTCTTGTTAGTCGTCTTCCTGACTTTTGCTCTCAGATTCGTCTTTATTTTCTTGTTCTTCTTGTAGGAGGTAATTTTTATAGAATTCCTGTGCCTTTTCTATTGAATCCACCTTATATTTCCTTTCTTGCCAAGTGATAAGGATGCCCTCTGGGATAATCCATCTGAACATCACTTTGTATTTAATGAGTTGAGATGTAAGGAACTGGTACTGTTGTCTTTGAGTCCGAATTCTTCATGGAATTTGTTTTAAGATTATGATTTCTTTACCTTTATATGTTATGGTTTCTTCCCTTGATTTCTTATAAATTTTATCTCTTACTGTTTTTTGTGTGAATCTTATATGCACTTCCCTTGCCAATCAATGTCTTCTTATGTAATTATTGTGCACACAGTAAATTTCATCTATGATGTCTTTTATCTCCATCTTATTTCTTTGTGTTAACTCTGCCAATATTTTGACCATTCCCCCCCCCCCCCGATTCTCCTCTTTCTCCGCCACAACATTCTGGAAGTGTAAAAAATACGAGGCTTTCTCCATTTCCAGGAATATGATTGAATCTGACAGTTCCTTATTTGATTGTAATGCTTTCTGTTCCACCACTTCTAGTTTAAGGTCCATTTGATCTATTTTTGTTTCTATATTTTAAATTTTTTGCTCATTCTCCAAAATTGTTTGCTGTATATGGAAAGACACCAGGACTAGATGGTTTGCCTATTGAATATTATAGGACATTACAAGAACCTTTATGCCTTCCATTATTGGATGGTATGAATGAAGCAATGATAAACAAAACAATACCCCAATCATGGACTGAGGCTTACATTACATTGATTCACAAAGAAGACACAGACCCACAACAAATCAAAAACTATAGGCCTATATCCCTGCTAAACTCGGATTATAAAATTTTTGCCTCAATATTGGCAGAAAGACTTAAGCGATATTTAAATAATTTTATACATTCAGATCAAAATGGATTTCTTCCAAAAAGACAAATTAGAGACAATATAAGAATAATTTTGAATACTTTAGAATATTACAAAGCGCATCCTGAAAAGCAAATGGCCTTGATATTTCTAGATGCACAAAAAGCATTTGACAATGCGAATTGGCAATTTATGGTGTTACAAATGGAAAAGATGGGCTTTGGTAGGAAATTTATTCAGGCAATTGAAGCTATCTATTCGAAACAGACGGCGAAGGTAATGATTAATGGAGAATTGACTGATTCTATTGAGATAGAAAAAGGTACTCAACAAGGATGCCCATTATCCCCATTGTTGTTTATATTGACTTTGGAAGCATTGAATAGAAATATTAGAGAAGAAAAAGAGATAAAAGGAATGAAAATTCGAAAACAAGAATATAAATTACAAGCCTTTGCTGATGACCTGGTCTTTATTATTGAAGAACCATTAGCATCAATAAATAACTTGATAGGGAAAATTGGAGATTTTGGGGAAGTTGCTGGTTTGAAAATTAATAAAGAAAAGATGAAGATAATGACTAAAAATATGTTACAACAAAAAGAAGAATTGATGGAGATTTCAAAGATGCAGGTCACAAATAAGATAAAATATTGGGATACAATTGACAACGAGATATAGTTCTCTTAAAGAAAATAATTATAATAAACTTAAGCAACAGATAGGACAAGATTTGGTGAAATGGGGAAATTTGCAGTTATCTCTGATTGGCAGGATTGCAACTATTAAGATGAATATATTACCTAGAATTTTGTACCTCTTTCAGACAATTCCAATAAAGCTGGGTAAGGATTTTTTTGTAGATTTGAATAAAATGGTATTGAAATATATTTGGCAGGGAAAGAAGGCAAGAATAAAACTTAAGTTGTTACAAGATGCCAAGATGAGGGGTGGTTTTGGTCTACCTAACTTTGAATTATATTATCAAGCAGTTAGTTTAATGTGGATTAAAGAATGGGTAACATTGAAAAATACTAGATTATTGAATTTGGAGGGACATGATTTGTTGATGGGGTGGCACGCCTTTTTATGGTATAAAGGAACTAAAATACAAGGGTATTTTAGAAGACATCAGATACGTGAAGCTTTGTTTTTGACTTGGGAGAGGATTAAAAAATATCATTATTTGAAAATTCTGGTCTGGGTATCTACAATTGAAGCTTTTTCTTATCCAGTGGTATTTAAAGGGGAACAAATTGTTAGATGTAGTGAATTATTGGATGAAAAGGGTGAACTTAAATTGAAATAAGACTTAGAAGATCAAGGATTTAAGATGGATTGGTTTTCATATATGCAAATATTTTCTAGATATCGAGAAGATCTCAAACAAGAAGGTTTTTATAATGCTTTGACTAGTTTAGATAAGATACTAATGGGCTCTGATGACCATGTAATTAAAAAGTTATATGGATACTTGCTAGAGGTAAAATTGGAAGAAGAACAAGTTAAAAAAACCAATGATAGCATGGGAGAAATTTTTTTTGGCTATGGTATTGATTTGGAGAAATGGCAAAAATTGTGGTCACATAATTATAAAATGACAATGCCTACAGCATATAAAGAGAATTTGTATAAGATGTTTTACAGGTGGCATTTACCCCCGATGAGGATAGCCAGAATGTTCAAGAATAAATCGGTGAAATGTTCTCTAAGGTGTTGGATATTAAGAAGAATTAATTACAGATTTAATAATTGTAGAAAATTGATTTTAAAGTGATTTAAAATGTTGATATTCACTGGAAATAAATATGGCACAGGAGAAAGCCTAAGAGAGAATAGGAGCTAAGATTTTCGTCAATATACTTTTTTATTTTAAATCAGTTAAAGATATGGAGGAGAATGGATTTAAAAATGAATATGAGTAATATATTGTGAATTAAATTAAAGTTAAATAATTGAATAAGAGATGTAGAAATGGAGGAAAACATAAAGCTGGACAATAATTAAAATAAAATGTTATGAATTAGTTAAACAAATGAAGTTAGGAGTGGAGGGAAGCATGATTCTGGAGAACAGTGAAAGTAAAGCTGTGATCTTACAAATAAGGTAGGCATGGAGGAAAGCATCATACTGGAGAACAGTTAAGGCAAAACTGGGAACCAGTTAAAAATAAAAATAAGAGTTAGGAGTGGAGGAAATCATGAGCTGGAAAACAGCCAAAGTAAAGCTATTAACCAGCCATTAGAGTTAGGAGTGGAGGAAAGCATACACTAGGTAACAGTTAAAGCAAAACTGTGAACTAGCCAAAAAATAAAAAGTTAGGAGTGGAGGAAAATATACCTGGAGAGCAACTGAAATACAGTTGTGAACCAGTTAAAAATAGAGGTTGGAGCGGAGGAAAGCATTGCTGGGAAGCAACTATTTGAGTTGCGAACCAGTTTTATAATAGATTTAGGAGGATTGAAGGAGATAACGTTGGTATGCCGTTAAAATTATACTGTGAACCAGCTCAAATAAGTAAGGTTAGGAGTGGAGGAAAGCATCGCTGGAAAGCAACTGATTAAGATGTGAACCAGCCAAAAAATAAACCCAGGAGGAAGTGGAGGAGACAATACTGGAGAATAGTTAAGCCAAACTGTGGACCAGTTAAATAAATAGAGATAGACGTGGCAGAAAACACTGTTGGGAAATAGCTATTTAAATTAGAAATCAGTTAAATATTAGACTTTAAAATAAAGTATTTTGGGAGTGACAAATTTTAGATGGAAATGTTGATTGATTTAGAAACAATTAAGAGAGGAGGAAAATATTTTTTGTCAAGATTATGGATACTAGTTTCCATTTAAAAGAGGTACAATATAGATTCAATGTAATGGGTCTTAGAAATGAGGAATATACATGAAATGTTGATTGTTAAAATGACAAAGATTTGGAATGATATTTATTTGGAAATAATTGTTTAGAATTTAGGGTGACATAGTAGAATGTCTAAAATCTAAATGTTTAGAATAAGATTTTTTTCTTTTTTCTTTTTTTTTAAAGATGTAAATGGATAAAATTTGGAACAAAATTGGTTGAGGGAATGTGAGTAATTATATTTACTTTATACCAGATCAAATCCTTGCTCTAAAAAGATGTATTTTATGTTTTATGTTTTAAAAAATAAAAAACTTTTTTTAAAAAAAGAATAAATCGGAGAAATGTTGGAAGTGTCATCAGACTCCAGGATCTTATTACCATATGTGGTGGACATGTGTGGAAGCAAGGAGATTTTGGACTAAGATACACACATGGTTGGAAAAAATGACAAAGAGACAGATTGACTTTAAACCAGAGATATTTTTATTAGGAATCTTACCAGAGACATTTAATAAAGAATTGCAATATTTAATTGTGAACATTTTAACAGCAGCTAGAATTGTATTTGCAAAAAATTGGAAAGGAGAGAAGATAATTACTGATGAAGAAATCATTAAGAAAATGCTGGACTGTGCTGAATTGAGTAGATTGACATTTCAAATAAGAGAACAGGAAGATAAACAATATTATTTGATATGGGAGATATTTTATCAATGGTTAGACAATAAAGCAGGGAGATGAGAGAGTATATCTGAAATGGAATTTCAGTGAATTGTTTAAATATTTATTTTCTGTTCGAGGAAAGAATACTTGTCATATGATGAGATTTTGAAAATTATTGAGAACACAAAATGATTCTAACCGATCGAAACGTTGTCTGTAATTGTTTGGAAGGATGATATTTTTATGTTGTTTTTTTATTTAAAAATAAAACTTTTTTTTCAAAATTGTTTTCTGTATAGTTTCCATCTTTTACTTCATATTTTTTATGTCTTCCTTTACTTCTCCTATCTCATTTTTAATATCTTTGTGATGTTCTCTCGCCTCTTCATGGTTATTGACCATTTTTTCTTGTGACTTCATTAGGGGTTATTGTATCATTTGGAGCATGCTTTGCATATTATTCATTGTCAGCTCTATTTTATCTTTTTCTTTCCCCAACATATTTTCTATTGACTGTTGGTTTGACGGGGAGGCCATAAGTGAGGGATTTGTGATAGGTTTCCCCCCCCATTTTAACTACTGTTGCTATGGATGACATTGTTAAACTTCTAGTGAAATTCTTCCACAGTATCATAAAAGTAAAGTGACTTCCGGCAGTGACATTAGAGTGGCGTGGGTGAGGGCGTGATTGATAGCTCCCAAAATCCCAATTAATTCCCAATAAGGAGCCCTTTATGGGCATTTCTGTTCCTGGGGGGATCAGAAAATTAAAGGGTAAGGATGGAAGACTCTGGATGACTTGCTATCATCCTGGAGGACAAGACCGAACCCCTTAAATCCAGCAGGGAAAAAAGTCTGTCTTCAAGGCAGACCAAGAGTGATGGCGGCCGCACAAGGAGGAAGCAAAAAGTGGATTCGGCACCGGTGGTCGAGGAGGATAAAAAGAAAGAAAGAAAGAAAGAAAGACGAATTTTATTGAGTAGAGGCACGAGAGGAGTGAGACATGGAGAGGAAGGAAAGCAGCGATTGGGGGAAAAAAGCGCAAAATGGAGAGACGAGTGAGCGGAGAGGTTAGTACGATGAGAGGAAGGATCCCATAAAGGGGATACAAGGTAACAAAGAGAGATACTTGGACTCAAGCTAAGGGCTTAATTTGAAAAGGAAAGTGAAGACAGCACGAGAAGGAAGGAGATAGTGAAGGGATACATAAACTTTGGACAATATAAAGAAACGCAGAGATTAGAGACTATAAACTGGTTAACAAAAGAGGAAGTAAATTCAGAAAGTATAAATAAACTTACGGTTATTTCTGTGGACAATTATGAATTTATAAACTGGGGACATATTAAGAAGATTGCAAAATTGTAGTGGGAAGAGGAAAAAAAGAAGAAGCACAGAAGAAAAGAGAATACAAAGAAAAGAACTTGAAGGACTTAGAGACTGTACTGTGGAATAGAAGGTGACTAAGCTTGTACTGTGTGAGAGAAGAAGTCTGATGCAATAAGGACTTGAGAGAAAAATAATAGAAAAGATTTTTTTTTAAAAAAAGGCTTAGTTGGAATTTAAAACAATAATAGAAAGTGTAACTGAAAGAACGTAATTGAATTTGTTGATTGGTTTTGAAAAGGGGGGAAAATAGGAACGGTTGTTAAAAATTAATGAAGTGTAAAAGAATGGATTGGATTTGTGTATTTGTATGACTTGGTACTTTAAAAAAATTATAAAGAATTTATTTGAAAAGAAAAACAGTTAATTAATGTATTGACTGGATTTGGAAGGGGAGAAAAAAAGGAACGATTGTTAATGAATTAATTGGAACTGTGGTGAATGAACTAAAGTGATTGATATATATGTGCTATTGGTAGAAGGCAAATATAAAATATTGATTAAGGCAATTGTTGTTAGAAACTAAGAAAGAGTTCCCTGTGGGGTCATGTTTGTCTGAGTCAAGTTTGATTGAAGTTTGCTGGCTGATGCAATATCCTTAGGAGTTTGTGCAATCACCCTGGAGCTGAAGGTCTTTTGCCTTGTAGATAGGCTGGCCCAGTTCTGCTAGGGCTATTAAGAAAGACTTATGGGCTGCTTCCTATCTTTAAAAACACGTTTCTCCTTTAGGAAAATATAATATTCTGGCTTTTTAAATATGTCTCAAAATATTTCATTCTTCTAGGAGGGGAGTGTCTTCCCACACAACTCTTCTGTGGGTAGCTCAAACAGGCCCATAGATCTGACTGGCCCTTTTTCTTTCATTTATTTTCCTTCCACAGCTTTTAGCAGAGGAGGATCAACTGTTCTCTGTAAATAGCTATTTCCAAATGAACCTAAATCAAAGTAGTTTTTACTTTTGTTTTGAGAAAATATATGCCATGCATTTTAAAGAGCTCACAGGAATGCTTTTATTTGATTCTGACTTAGCACTTTTCATCTAAAGATTAAGAAGCTCTTCTCAAACTGTAATTAAAATTTTTATTTACAATTTCTTGTGAAGCTGGCTTTTTTCATGATTTTTGCAGAGTGTGACACATTTACTGTTCTATCTCAGTCAACAAAATGCACTGGGGCCGGCCCTAATATCCATTCTTTGAGTTTTTCTACCAAATATTTACATGTTTCAGAGAAGGAATGCAATTTTGAAGTTTCAGGGGATTTTGAACATATGAATCAAGTTGGAAATGTATCAGTAAACTGCCTACAGCTAGGATGCTGTTTTCTTTAAATTATGGTTACACAGCAGGATAATTTCTCTTGAAGAAGAGTGTTTTTCAGCTATACTTTTTGAACAGTTTTGACCATTTTTAAAAGCTTGTATTATATTTATATTGCTTTTAATTTTTATTGTGCTGCTTTCATTTTCTTTTGCATTTTTACTATGATTACAATCTTGATTGGTTTGCTTGTGTAGAAAGATATGGAAACATCAAAGACATATCTAGGTTTGATAAATTAACTGTCTTTTCTCACCAGCATTGAATTAAGGCTTTTATGTTTCCCTTCTTTTAAAATAAAGAACTACCTGAATGTTTACGGTCAAATTCATAAAATTATTATGAAGTTTTCATTGTAGCATGTTTTATTGCAATGTCTCATATATCAAATGAGCAGAAAAGCCTTATAATTAATTTGTAATACCGTATATACTCAAGTATAAGCAGACCCGAATATAAGCCGACCCCCCCAATTTTACCCCCCCAAAACTGGGAAAACTTATTGACTCGAGTATAAGCCGAGGGTGGGAAATGCAGCAGCTAAATACCAAATGCATACCATCATACTGTATTGCTTCATATTTATAAAACCATCTGGAGGCGATGCGAAGGGGGAAAAAACCCACAGAAAGTCCTGCTCCTGGTGCTGCCGGGGAAGAGGCACCGCAAGAACTGCTGTTGCCGGGTGCAAGGGGATAGTGGGAAGGATCTGCTGTCTGCGGCTTCCCTGCCTCTGCACCCGAGCAGGTTGTCCAGGGAAAGGGATTGAAGCCCCAGCTTGCTGCTTCTGGCGCTGGCACCCCCTCGTCCCCAGCAACAGTGGTTCTTGCGGTACCTCTTCCCTGGCAGCACCAGGAGCAGGACTTTCTGTGGGTTTTTTCCCCCTTCGCACCGCAACAAATTAAGAATGGGGTGGTGGCGTTGTCTTCCTTATTCTGAGGCAGGGCTGTTTATTCCACTGAGTACAAGGGCGTGGAGGAAGGATCTGCTTTCGGGGCTTCCCTTCTCCCCAGCCCAGCAGGCTTCATTATTCGTTCCCCCACCCCCTTGTACTCAGCAGAGCCGGTTCTCTACCCTGGGCAGCCTGCTGGGCTGGGGAGAAGGGAAGCCCCAATCCTTCCCCCACCCCCTTGTATCCAGCGGAGCTGGTTCTCTTTCCCTGGGCAGCCTGCTGGGCTGGGGAGAAGGGAAGCCCCGATCCTTCCCCCACCCCCTTGTATCCAGCGGAGCCAGTTCTCTCCCCCTGGACAGTCTGCTGGGCTGGGGAGAAGGGAAGCCCCGATCCTTCCCCCACCCCCTTGTATCCAGCAGAGCCGGTTCTCTCCTCCTGGACAGTCTGCTGGGCTGGGGAGAAGGGAAGCCCCGATCCTTCCTCCACCCCCTTGTATCCAGCGGAGCCGGTTCTCTACCCCTTGGCAGAGGAGCGGAGGCACTGGCCACCTCTCTGCTCAGTTGCGAGTGAGCGAGCAGCCAGCCAGCCACGGGAAAAGGTGTAAAAAACTGCAAGCCTCCCTGCAACCCCGGGAGCCAAAACGGTTGCAGGAAAAAAGGCATTTTTGGGGGTGACTCGAATATAAGCTGAGGGGGGCTTTTTCAGCCTGAAAAACGTGCTGAAAAACTCGGCTTATATTCAAGTATATAGGGTACATTTTCTAGAAGTATAAAACAACAAGCCAATTTAGAATATTAAATGCCACTTGGGAAAACTGATGCACTTGTGCATATTTTATAAAAAAAGAAGATAAATTCATCAGATTAATTATTCAAAATAATTTATTCGTTCAACTCTATGGAATTGATTATATATGTACACATTTCCTAAAATGAAAGATGTAGAAAATAGAAGCTACTTTTTATTATAATAAGAAAAATCCTTCTCATTTGTAGGGTTTTATTTTTTTCTCAGAAATGCATTATGTTATCCTGGACTCAAATTACCAGTCCAGGAAGAATAATTTAAATTAATATATGTTAATCTAATTAGAACTAAACATGCACTTTTCTGAATTATATAAAATGTAAACCTTCAAAGATTTTTGGCCTCCCTGACCTCCTGCAGCACTCTGCTGGCCAAAAACAGGCCACATGGAAGCCCCATGAGACCCCAGCATGGCCTGTTTTTGGCTTCCATGGCCTCCTGCAGCACTCTGCTGTCCAAAACCGGGCCATACGGAGGCCCTGCCCCACAAGGCCCCTGCACGGCCCACTTTGGCCTCCCCAGTCTCCAGCAGGGGAGTTTTCAGCCGGCAGAGTGCTGCAGGAGGACTGGATTGGAGTGGTCTACAATTATGTGGCCTCAAATAAATGCCTGATCTGGATAGAAAACAAGCAACATCCTAATGCCAGATTTTACATACTGTAGGTCCATTTAATCTACAATCAACAATCTATAATTGACAGCCATTTCTATTTACTATCCTGGAAATTTACCTCTGCTGTTAGATCTTTATTATCATGTTATTTATGATTTTGTATTTTTATTATTAGTTGAATAAAAAAATACAACAGTATAAATAGCTTTTCTGCCTGGAAAAGCAATTTAGTATTAAACAATGGGGTATAAATTTAGAAATAAAAAGTTTAATGGAGTATGAAGAATAAGTAATAAATGATTGCAAGTAATATCTGGTAGAAGAGATAGGAAAATGGTTATAGTAAAGAACTGTGGAAAGAAAGAGAAGGGAAAAAATGCATCTTGAGCCTGTGACAAATGCCCACCATGGCCACGGCCACGCCCACCCCTGGCCACATACCACCACTGCCCTCTGAGGTCAAACACAGCCCTGATGCGGCCCTCAGTGAAATCAAGTTTGGCACCCCCAATGTAGACAATGTGAGATTATGGGAAAGAAGTTTGTTTAAGACTGAGAATAATTCCAGAGGAACTATAGAGGAACTATTAGAAAGAGATTATTAAGGAATCCCTAAAAAAACTTTGAAATAGGATGAAGAAGATATGGAGGAAGAAGTGAACAAAGTGTACAGGATGAATACATAATATGTAAAATGAAGAATAGACATATACTTGAATGCTTTGACAACAAGAAGATAAGATACCATGTTGTATAGATTTACTTTAATACTAAATTAAGGTTAAGTAACACAGAAATCATTATTCTCAAAGAAATACCTATTAGAATACTGTGCAAGAGAAAAAAATATTGCTTTTTGACAAACAAACTTAAACAGAAAAGATACTATTTTATAAGGACAAATGGAAAAAGTAATTCTAACTTCCAATCCACAGACTGGATACCAATCTAATTTAGCCCAAAATGCAAGAAATTTTCATGAACGGTTCAAAGAAGAGATGGAGAAAATATAAAGGGATCAAAAAAAAGAAGCCATATAACAAATAAAGTAAAATGAAGAGACCACAACTTTGAGCACTATTGACATACACTTTTCTAAGTTTATAAAATAAATATGGATTTAAATACCTAATATGTAATATAAATGGACAAATGCACTTCAAAAAATAAGGAAGGTATTTCCATTATTTGAAAAAAATTAAAACAAGATGTAACTTCTCTGCAGGAAATATACTGTATATAAGAAAAAAGATAAAAAATATTTGATTTATAAAAATTTGGGATAAGAATTTATATCAGCATGAACAGCCAAGAAAAATGGACTTGTTTTGTGCGTAAAGACCCACTCATAACCAATATTGGTAATGAATGAAACTAAAATTATGATATAGTGGTGCCATGTTTTTAAGTTATTTAGAGAAAAACTTACAGAATTGTCCTATTAAAATTGAGTTTGTTTTTTTTTTGAAGACTGGAATGGAGTGCTTTAAAAAAAGATAGAGCGTCTGTGAAAGGAATTAAATCAATAAAAGGTAAATCACCAAAAATATTTTTTGAAATGATAGGCAACTTTGAGCTTATAGATACAAAATAGACATAAAAATCTATTAAAATGGTGATTCCCAAATGTATACATAGTTTCCTGAAAGGCACAAATATTTCTCAAGAATAAGAAATATTCTTATGAACAACATAAGAATATGTTGAATTTCTAATCACTTAATCACTTAATAAAGTGAAGAAATTACCCAACCTTTTTCAGTTTATAACTTAGTAAGTTTAATAAATAAGAGGAAAAGTAGAATTTATGGATGGAGGCTGAATGAAACTTTGCTAGAGAAAATAATAAATAATTGAGGACTGTAAAAAGAAGCTGAAAGAATTATGGTGATTAATTTAAATAAAGGCATGGATATAAGTATAATATGAGATGCAAATATAGGTAGTCCTTGACTTACAACCACATCTGAGCCCAAAATTTCCATTATTAAGCAAGCTGTTAAATCAGTTTTGCCCCATTTTATGATCTTTTTTGCCACAGGTGAATCACTGCAGTTGTTAAGTGAATCATGCCATCATTAAGCAAATGTGGCTTCCCGCATTGACTTTGCTTGTTAGAAGCTGGCTGGGAAGATTACAAATGATTATCACAACCTTCGGACAGTGCAACTCTCATAAATGCAAGGTAGTTGCCAAGCACCCAAATTGTCAGACTGACCACAGCTTGTTCCCTTGGAAAGTACGACCCTTGACTCCACAGGTGTTAGAGAAAAGGTACTTTTACTAGAGATGCTGAGTGTAGCATGAGCAAGGCAAGCTCTGAAGAAAAACTGCATGAAAATCATATATTGAAATCAATCCCCAACATCCAAAACCCCTGCCCCCTGGGAGAATACTCCAATCAGGTCCTGTTCCAATGTTTTGGGAACTTGGTACCTCAGGTGCCCCAGAAATTCTTTTCCCAGGGCCAGTGTCCTTGAAGGCAGGATGATAGCTTGATTTGGCACCTCTGCTTCCAGGCAGTGTCCATACCCCCCCCCCCCCAATTTCCTACAGCATTCTTTCACATCTCCAGCACTCTGGTTAGGGCAGTTTCTAGCGAGCTTCAAAGAAAGAGAAGATGGCAGTTGACGTTTGGCCCCACTTTTTAAATGTATTAGCCCTGGAAAAGAAAGAAACAGATTCCTAACAGACAAGAAGCAGCAGGTGAAGCTAAGCAGAACCACGTCAGATACCTGTACAATTAGCACAGCCCCCACCCCACCCCAGGCTGTGTGCTCTCTCCACTTCTCTTCTCTCTATATACCAATGTCTGCATTTCAAACAATCCATCTGTTAAACTACTGAAGTTTCCAGATGACACAACAGTGATCGGTCTCATTTGAGACAATGATGAATCCGCATACAGATGGGAGGTTGAACAACTAGCCTTGTGGGGTGACCAGAACAATCTGGAATTTAACACATTCAAAACCATAGAAATGGTGGTAGACTTTAGGAGAAACCCTCCCATACTACCATCTCTTACAATACTAGACAACACAGTATCAACAGTAGAGACCTTCAAATTTCTAGGTTCTACCTTATCTCAAGAGCTAAAATGGACACATAACATCAAAAACATCATCAAAAAAGCACAACAAAGAATGTTCTTTCTGTGCCAACTCAGAAAGCTCAAACTGCCCAAGAAGCTGCTGATACAGTTCTACAGAGGAATTATTGAGTCTGCACCTCTATAACTGTCTGGTTCAGTTCTGCAACGAACAAGACAGACACAGACTTCAGAGAATAATTAGAACTGCAGAAAAAACAATTACTACCAACCTAACTTTCCATTGGGGACATGTATACTGCATAAGTCAAAAAGAGGGCTGTGAAAATATTTATAGACGTCTCGCATCCTGGACATAAACTGTTTCAACTCCTACCCTCAAAACGTACTATAGAGCACTGTACACCAGAACAACTAGACACAAGAACAGTTTTTATTTATTTATTTTATTTTATTTATTTATTTATATTAAATTTATAGACCGCCCTTCTCCCTGAGGACTCAGGGCGGTGTACAGCCAGAATTAAAAAACACATAATATAAACAATAAGAACAATTAAAAATAGAATAATAAATTTCGGCTCAAATTAAAAATACCAATCCCCATAAAATTTAAAATTTAAAATACTGCTTAAGCCAGCCCGGCTTGTTTGAAGAGGTAAGTTTTCAGGGCACGATGGAAGGCACTGAATTTTCCCTGAATGCCATCACTCTGCTAAACAAATAATTCCCTCAACCCTGTCAAACTATTTACTAAGACTGCACTACTATTAATCTTCTCATCGTTCCTATCACCCATCTCCTCCCACTTATGACTGTATGACTGTAACCTTGTTGCTGATATCCTTATGATTTATATTGACTGTTTCCTAATACGATTTGATTGCTTATTTGTACCCTATGACTATCATTAAGTGTTGTACCTTATGATTCTTTACAAATGTATCTTTTCTATTACGCACACTGAGAGAATATGCACCAAGACAAATTCTTTGTGTGTCCAATCACACTTGGCCAATAAAGAATTCTATTCTATTCTATTAAAAACTCAAGTATCCATTTAAACGGGTTTTGGCATTCAATGTTTGTTAGGTATTTCGGTGGAAAGGACATAGAAGTTGGGCAGCTCGAATGTGGCATCTATCAACCCATTAAGACTGTGAGGCCAGGAAATGTTTCCACACAATTAAATACTGCACTTTGCTTTTGTGTTTTCAAGAGAATTTCTTTCACCTTGAAGTTTTGCTCCCCTGCTATGAAAATAGGAAGGGATGATGTGGGAGGAGATGGGTGAAGTGGGGAGGAGATTTCTGGTTTCAGTAGACTACAGTGAAATATAAGGTGGATTGTTTTCAGATTCTTAGGTAGTTCTAACTGTACTGTGACTGGGTTGATGATTTTGCTAATAGGAAAGGGACCTATATATTTGGGGCCCATTGTTTTGGACTGCTGGGTAAATTATATATATGTTGTGGATTTATAATATAGTATACTCTATCTTCTATGTTAAACTTTTGACTTGGCACACTTTTTAACAGCTTGCCATTTGTAGGCTTCTTGTGCTTCCTCAAGTGCTTTGCAAACTATTGGCCCTGTATTTTGCAGTTGTTGTATCCACTCCATCAATAAAGGGTTTTCCATAAGTAGATTAGGAACCGCAACAAAGTCTTGACCTGAGGCTACCTTAAAGAAAGTAAACCCAATGCTACTATGCACTGAATTATTATATGCCACCTCAGCAAATGGCAAGAAGTCTGTCCAATTATCTTGTTGATAATTAATCAACATCTGAGGTATTGTTCTAGTACTGAGTTGGCTCTTTTGCATTCTCATTCGTTTGGGGGTGATGGGAACAACTTAAGCTTTGGGCGGTTCCCATCAGTTTTAAAAATTCTCATCAGAACTGTGAAGTGAATTGTACCACCTGGTCTGAGATGATGTGATCAGGGACACCATGAAGTCTATACACATGCTGCATAAAGAGTTTGGCCAGAATGCCAGCTGATGGGATCTTTGAACACGGAATGAAGTGGACTTTTTTTAAGAATAAGTCCATAACCACTCAAATCATGGTGATCCCAGCACTCTCAGGTAATTCTACTATAAAGTCTATAGAGATTTCCTTCCAAAGTGCACGGGGGTTCATCACCAGTTGTAGTAGTCACATGTGTTTCCCTGGCAATCTCTTTGCCAAAGCACACACTGGGCAACTGGCCACATAACTCTCAATGTCTTTTTTGTGGGCTGGCCACCAAAATTGCCTCTTGACTAAATGCAGTTTTTATAAAGCCAAAATGTCCCACTGCTTTTGAGTTGTGGAAAGTTTGTAAAACCCTGGCTTGCAGAGGGACAGGGACATATAATTTCACCCCCATCCAGGCCAGTTGGTCTCTGAGGATGCATGGGCCTTTGTGGGCTATTAGCCATTCATCATCTTTTAAGGTAGTTCTCAGTTTGTCTAACATTTTACAGGGAATGTCCAGTCTGGTTTTCATGATTACTGCTGCTGCCAATTGGTTTGATGGAATAACTGGTCATATTATTTTGGGTCTGGCACTGTTATATTGTGGTAATCTGGACAAGGTATCTGCTAAAAAAATGTCCCTCCTGGGATATAGCACAGGGTAAAACTAACCTGGTTGAAATACTGTGCCCAGCAGGCTTGCTTGGGGGACAACTTTTGCAGGGTTTTTAAAGCTTCCAAGTTCATGTGTCCTGTCCACACTTCAAATGGGTGTTTAGACCCATCTAGGAAATTAGCAATGCCCATTGAACTGCATGAGACTCCTTCTCCCACACTGCCCACCTTCATTCTGTCTCAGTTAGCTTTTTGGAGGTGTAAGCACAGTGTTGAAGGATTCTCTGAGAGTTTTCTTGCAGCAATACAGCTCCTACCACCATGTCACTAGCATCCACTTGAATCACAAAGAGGGTGTCTGGATTCGGGTGAGTTAGTATGGGCTCTGCTGCGAACAGTCACTTAATTTTCGAGAAGGCTACCTGGCACTCCAAAGTCTATAGAGATTTCCTTCCAAAGTGCATGGAGGTTCGCCACCAGTTGTAGTAGTCACATGGGTTTCCCTGGCAATCTCTTTGCCAAAGCACACACTGGGCAACTGGCCACATAACTCCCAATGTTTTTTTTTGAGGGATGGCCACCAAAATTAAAGGGCTGACCCCCTTTCATTTTTAATAAGTTTGTGATGGGTAGGGCAATTTGTGCAAAGGAGGGGATAAACTGCTTGTAAAGGTTTGTGAACCCCTGGAAGCTTTGGAGTTGCTTCCTCGTGGGAGCGGGCCCCCACTCTAGCACCACTTTAACTTTTATGGTTCATCTCCACCCCCTCATGAGATCAAGTATTCCAGGTATTCGATTTTGTCCTGATAGAATTTGCACTTGGAGAGTTTAGCATACAGCTCTTCTGCCTGCATTTTTTTTTAACATAGCTCACACAAGTTTAACATGTTCATCCCTTGTCTTGGTTAAATCAGAATCTCATTCAGATATACCAGCACCCCTTTGAATAGGTGTTCATGCAAGATTTCATTTATTAGCTGCATGAATACAGCCAGGGCCCCCTGTAGCCCAAAGGGGAGAACCCTGAACTGGAAGATCCCAGGGGCTGTTTTCCACTCATCCCCCTTCTTAATCCTGACATGGTAATATGTGTTGTGGTCTGCCAGCAGCCTGCGGAGCTGGCAGTGGAGTCAGACAGTGATGAGGCTGAGGAAGAACATGGGCCAGTCCTGGCGGCTGGGGAAGACTGGATGAGTGCTCTGCGTCAGAGGCAGAGAAGGGGCCAGGGCCATCAGGGAGTGATGTTGGGACTCCAGAGCTTCCAGAGCAGGGGTGAAATGCTCCTGGTTCGGACTGGATCACCCGATCTGGTAGCAATGGAGGCAGGTGGTTTGGAGAACTGGTAGCAAAAATCCCTGCCCCCCCCCCCACATGCCCAGCTGAGCCGCACAATCATCAGAGGCTTTTTTTTTACTTTTAAAAGCATTTTTTCTACAACCTCTTCGGCCGAAAAAATGCTTTTAAAAGTTAAAAAAAAAGCCTCTGATGATAGTGCATTTAACCCCCCTTTTTTAAAATGCCTCTGACTTAAAAGAAAAAAGTCTCTGCCTATCAGGCAACTCAGCTGGGATAGTCAGAGCCTTTTGAAAGCATTTTTTACAACCTCTTCGCCGAAAATTGTCTTCAAGTAAAACAAAGAAATGGGGAATCTGGAAGCGGCATGGTGTTACTGGCTGGGAAAATGTCAGGCTCCAATGAGCTCAGCAAAATCCAGCCAGACAAACCATCACCGTGGGATCTTTGGACTGAAGATGTTCTGTAGGGACAGTGAAGAAAGAGAGGCAGCTCAGTGTCTAAAGAGGGACAGGCAAGTCCCTTGGATAGCCCAAGAAACTCTCTCTGAAGCGGTGATGAGGGGTGGTGATCAGAGTGAATTGCCATGAAGCTGGAGCCTCTGGAGCAAGCGATGTGCAGGAAGGAAGATTTGGACAGAGTGCTGGTGTTGGGTGAGTGATCGGCTAACCCACAGACAATAAAAAGAAAATTCTAAATATTTTTAACTACTAAACTATTGTTAAAATTACCCCGGCGTGGAAATTGCGGCTAAATAGTGGCAGGGGAAGATGGTGGATGGAAAGAGAAAGTGAGAATGACAAAGGCACCATAGAAGAACCCAAATAAAGAATTAAAAGTGATTGACAAACGTAAATGTAAATCTGGAACTTGGATTCAATTTGGATTGGATTATAAATTGATTGGTGATATATAAAGGTGAAAGAAGATGTGAAAACTGGATTTTTTCTCTTTTATGACTTGGCAAACACGGATGTGTATTACAAATAAAATGGCGATTTGTTAATTAGATGAGTGGAACTGTGGATTATAGAGAGACAGCTGCAGGAGAAGGAAGAGCATGACATGGAATTGTTTTACTTTTAAAACCTTGAACTTTTAAAAAAAGATAACTGGCGAGAACTAAGGAGGATACGTTTTGCCAAGAGGACAGACTTTGATGATTATAAAAGAAGGACCTTAATGCGATTTAAAACTGGAATAATTCAACCCGGAAAGAATAAAATGGAACAGGAACTTAATGAACTGATAAAGATGATGCGTTTGGAAATAAAAGAAATGATTATAAATTTGCATGGAAAATCAAAATCTGAGGAGGCAAAGACAGAACTAGAATGCACTGAAGATGAAAAGGAAATGACTAATGAGAAACAAGAAAGAGAGATGGATAATGAAGAAGACAAAGACAAAGAGGCTGACTATGGAAAATTAAACAATTGTAATATTAAATATGGACAAAAGAAAAGAAACGAAGGAAAAGAGGGTGGAACGTGGAAAATATTAAAAACTTAAATGATTATACTGAGATTAACAGTGGAAAGATAAGAAAGAGGGAAAAGAGATGGAAAAATAATAAGAAATAAAGGACAAAACAAAATATTTTATGATTTTAAAATACAAAATAAGCATACTAGGATTAACAATGAAAAGACACAAAAAAGGAAAGAGAAAGGAGAAACAATGGGAAATATAGGGCAGAATAGGAGAGTGCAGAACTTTAAAATACAAAAGAAAGGAAGAAAAAGGGAAAACAAAAGGCAAAGAATGAAAAGAGAATGGAAGAGAAGAAAAAAATATTAAAAATATAAATGATTACACTGGAATTTACAGTGGAAATATAAGAAAGAGGGAAAAGAGATGGAAAATAATGTGAAATAAAGGGCAACAATTTCACAATTTTAAGATACAAAATATTAATAATTAAAAGATACGAAAAAGGAAAAGAAAAGTAGAAACAAAGGGGAAATTGTAATAAATGTCACATACTCAATAGTATTGGAGGTTTACAGAATGATAAGTTTTAACAATATGAATAAACCAGTTGAGGAAAATGTAATATTTGCAATATTCCAAACTATATATTTGAAACATAATTAAAAAGAGAAAAGAAGACAAATTAAGAATATTTTAAGAACTAATTGGATTGGTTAAAATGAGAAAGGATTAAGATGCGCTTTATAAATATATATTTGAATAAGTGGAAATATATTGTTAAAATGTTTTGAGAAATATATTTAATGATTGAAATTGAATGTAAAACTGAATGAAATTGAAATGATAAAAATGACTTAAATATTATATTTGCAAGAAGTAAAGCAGAAAAAGATATATTGGTGAAAGTAAAAAAGATAAGAGATTAGAAAGTGTTTGACTAAAGATTTGAAGGAAAAAAGAGAATAAGATGAAATGTATTGTTAATAATTAAAAAGATAAGGGATAGGGGCTGCCTGAACTCCACTATGGAAAACATTAAATTGAAAATGAATACAGCAATAGAGAGAGAGATGAAGGAATTGGAGGGGAGCAGGAAGGAGAGAGAGGGATGGAAGAGTAAGGAGGAAGGAAAGGAAGGGAAAGCAGAGTAGGAGGGAAGGTAAGACAGGGGGAAGAGAGGAGGAGAAGGAGAAGGGAAGGGGAAGTAGAGAAGAGAAGAAGAAGGTGGGGAAAGAAAGTTGGAAGGAGAAGAGGGAGAGGCTAGGTTTGAGGAGAAAGATTGCTGTACAATAAAAAAAAGTTGAAATGGAAGAAAGGCAGCTCTGAACAAACAAATATAAATATATTAGGAAAAAGAATGAATTGTTAAATAATAAAAGAGGACAAATATGTACAACTAGCAAAGTTAGAATTTAGGCATAAATGAAGAAGGTGTTTATATATGCAAGTATAGAAATACTGAGGTATATTCAAAAAAAAAAAAAAGGAAAGGGGAAGACGATATTGACAAAAATTGTAATTGAGTATTGTATTGTATTGTATTTCATTGAATAGCCCGAAGGCCTTTTCAAAAAAAGAAAAAGATAAAACAGACAGTTACAGAAATAACAGTGTAAAAATATATGATATATGACATTAAAATTTAACAATATCGAAGTTCAATAACTAAATTTCCAAAACTAGATAGCCCAAATAAGATAGCTCCTCCCTAACTCAGCTCGTCTTTCTTACAATCAATGAAATTCTTTTCAATATAACTGGCTCGTATTGCTGTCATCCTTTTAAGATAGCGAGTGATAGCCCTTACCAGGGAAGGAGAGTCTGCCTTCAATAGAAATGTTAATTTATGCCTTATATTCCAGTGGGTAAATTTATTTATAATTGGGGACAGATATTGTTTTCTTACTTTCTCATACAGCCTACATTCAAATATTATATCCTCCACGACGTTTGCCCCACATATACATGTTCTTTCGTCATACGGGATTTTCCGGTAATGGCCGAATTTAACGTTGGTATCTAAAAGTTCAAATCTAAACTTGACAAATAGTTCTCTCTCCACTGATGGCATTTCTAGGTGTAAATATTTTTCCAGGGTGAAAGTTGTTTTGACTGCTGTCAGAAGCTTAAGGGAGTGATTAGTTGAAAAAGTTGCCATGTCCATTTGCCCATGTATATCTTTAATCCGTTGTTTTACTTGCTTCAGTGTGTCACACAACGGGAACCCTACGCCATATCGATTCAATATTTCTGACAGCCGAGTTAGCCAGGAATATTTTTGAGGATTTGAAATCTGCTGTTCCTCTAGGCAGATTTTGGGAAGTCTGCTGGCTTCCATATGAGTCATTTTTAGCCAGTAGGCTACTGCCCTAGTGATTGTGTAGGTGTGCAGTGAAAAATGTCCCAATTCAGCTCTGATGGCTGCCGCCGAAGTGGAATTGTTTACCCCCAGCATCCTCCTTAACAAATTATTTTGAGTTCTCTCCAATATGGGGGCCTCTGTAAGACCCCAGATTTTGGCACCATAGAGCATAATCGGAACAAGTTTAGCCTGAAAGACTTTACGAATTGGTAAAATCAAGGTTGGTTGAATACATTTACTTAATTTGGATACAAGGCTTGCCCCAGCTCTGACCTTTTGAGAAAGGTATTGATAGTGCAGAGTCCAACCACCTGCACTGGAAAAAACAATTCCAAGATAGGTATATTGGGTAACTTGCTCAATCTTTGTGTCATTAATATGCCAATTATGCTTTTTATTATTGCCAAAGACTAAAACTTTTGATTTAGCTACATTTATAGTCAAGTGGTTTGTAGTACAATAACGTGAAAGCTTGGCGAGAAGTCTCCTCATCCCTATTTGGGTTCTAGAGAACAGCACTAAATCATCGGTGTACATTAATACATTAATAAATCTTGAGCCTATCTATCTATCTATCTATCTATCTATCTATCTATCTATCTATTTATTTTTTTGCGATTTATATGCCGCCTTTCTCCCTAGGGACTCAAGGCGGCTTACAAAATGACTACTTCAATACAAATCACAATAGAGAAAAAAAATTAAAATCGACAACCCAATTAAAACAGATTAAAATTATCACAGTGTACCCCCAAACAGATCAGCTTAGTTGACGGAAGAGCCACGTCTTCAGCTCGCGACAGAGGGAAAGAAGGTTGGGGGCTGTCCTGAGCTCAGTGGGCAATCCATTCCAGAGGGTCTGGGCTCCCACAGAGAACGCCCTCCTCCTGGGGGCCGTCAGCGGATATTGTTTGGCTGACGGCACCCTGGGGAGGCCGACTCTGTGAGAGCGCACAGGACGATGGGAGAGCGGCTGGAGATGGTCCTGCAAGTACCCCAGGCCTAAGCCATGAAGGGCTTTATAGGTAAGCACCAGCACCTTGAAATGTATCCGGAGCGCCACCGGCAGCCAGTGCAGATCACGCAGAAGAGGTGTTACACGGGAGTATCTAAATGCCCCCGTAACTACCCGCGCGGCTGCGTTCTGGACTAGCTGAAGCCTCCGGACGCATCCCAAGGGCAGCCCCATGTAGAGGGTGTTACAGTAGTCCAACCTAGAGGTAACGAGGGCATGAGTGACCATGGCAAGGTCATCCCGGTCTAGGAAAGGGCGCAACTGGCACATGAGACGCACCTGTGTGAAGGGCCCCTTGGTTACGGCTGTCAGATGATCATCTAAGGACAACCGAGAATCCAGGAGGACACCTAAGTTGTGGACCCTATCGGAGGGAGCAAGAATTTCTCCCCCGATCATTAAAGATGGAACCTCCAGATCCCGGGATGCCAGCATCCACAGCCACTCAGTCTTGGAAGGGTTGAGTCTAAGTCTGTTCCTCCCCATCCAAACCCACACCGCTTCCAGGCAGTGGGACATCACGGAAAGGGCATCCCTAGGGTGGTCAGGGGTAGAAATGTAAAGCTGGGTATCATCAGCATATTGATGATACCTCACCCCAAAACCACGAATGATCTCACCCAGCGGTTTCATGTAGATGTTAAAGAGCAGAGGGGAGAGAACCGATCCCTGAGGCACCCCACAAGTGAGAGGCCTCTGGGAGGATCCTCGACCCCCCGCCCAAACAGAATGCAGATGACCAGAGAGATAGGAGGAGAACCACTGTAGAACAGTGCCTCCAAACCCCATCCCCCTGAGCCGCTGCAGCAGGATACCATGGTCGATGGTATTGAAGGCCGCTGAGAGGTCAAGAAGAACCAGGATGGAGGAACAACCCCCATCCCTGGCTTGCCAGAGATCATTTACTAGGGCGATCAATGCCATTTCCATGCTGTGGCCACGCCTGAAACCAGATTGGTAGTCAGTTTCCTCCAGGAATTGAGGGAATTGCTGCGCCACCACGGACTCGACAACCTTTGCTAAAAAGCGAAGGTTGGAGACTGGATGGTAGTTGTTAAGAACGTCAGGGTCCAGGTTAGGCTTCTTAAGGAGGGGTCGAACCACCGCCTCTTTAAGTGCAGCGGGGAAGACCCCTTCCTTTAGCGAAGCATTGACAACAGCCTGGATCCAGTCTCCAGTCACCTCTCTGGCTGCCGAAACTAACCAGGAGGGACAAGGGTCCAATAAACACGTGGAGGACCTCAGCCTACCCATAATCCTGTCCACGTCATCCAATGAAACAGGCTCAAACTCAACCCAGATGTCTCCACCAAGAATAGCCCCTGTCACCTCAATGGACTCTGTCCAGTCGGAGTCCAACCCGGTCTGAATCTGAGTGATTTTATCTTGCAGAAACTGTGCAAAATCCTCAGCATGGCCCTGCAAGGGGTCTTCCCTCACTCCCTGATTAAGGAGGGAGCAGGTCACTCTAAACAGGGCTGCTGGGCGGTTTTCTGCAGATGCAATGAGAGTGGCGAAATAGTTACATTTCGCCACTTCCATTGCCACAAGATAAGACCTAATGTGGGTTCTTAGTTGTGTTCGGTCGGACTCGGATCGGGAGGATCTCCAACCACCCTCCAGCATCTTTTCCGACGCTTCATTTCCCTGAGCTCCACAGTGAACCAAGGAGCCGCCCAGGATCTGCATCAGATCAGAGGCCGCAAAGGCGCGATTCGATCCAGGGCCCCCACCGCAGCCTGTTCCCAGGCCACAACAAGGGCCTCGGATGAATCATGGGCTAAGGAGGTGGGAAATGACCCAAACTCCATCAAGAACCTTTTGGGTTCCATCAGGTGCCTGGGGCTGAACCATCTTACCGGCTCCGCACCCCTGAGACGAGGGATAGTGGTGGGAAAGTCAAGCCTAAGGAGGGAATGATCGGTCCATGACAGAGGGTCAATAGATAAAATCCCCTCCCCACAATCATTTATCCACTGTTCAGAGAGAAAAATCAGGTCGAGTGAGTGTCCTCCCATATGAGTTGGGCCCTGCACAATCTGAGTTAGGTCCATGGCCGTCATGGAGGTCATGAACTCCAGCACCAACTCAGATGTCTCACCAGCCGACGGCTGTGCGTTAGAAGATCTTTCAGCTGCACTGGGATATCATTTATATAAAGGTTAAAAAGAGTAGGGCCCAGCAGGCAGTCCTGCCTCACTCCTCTGGTTGTCGGTATGCTGTTTGTTGAGGCCCCATTTGCTGCATATCTGACTCTAATTGCCGTATTAGTATAGAGAATCCTGATCAACAAAATAAGTCTGGGGTCCATCCCCATGACTTGTAGTTTCCTCCACAGATGGTTCCCATCAATAGAATCAAATGCAGTAATAAGGTCAATAAAGGCAGTATACAGCTTTTTCCCCTGGATCATGTATTTATTAATTAAATGGGAAAGGACAAAACAATTGTCAATGTAGACCTACCCGATTTAAAACCTTTCTGCTCATTTGCCAGAATTTCCTTATCCAAGCACCAGTCCTCTATTTTATTTAGCAGATGCTTCGTATACATTTTTGAAATTATATTGAGAAGGCTGATGGGTCAATAGTTAGATGGAGCGGCTCTGTCACCTTTCTTGAAAATTGGAAAAACTATAGCTAACCTCCACCCTTCAGGGATTATCCCTACTTTATCGATATAAGTAAACAGTGCTACCAGCACCGGTACCCAGAAATCAAGGTTGGACCTAAAGAGTTCAGGAGGCAGCAAGTCCTCTCCGGGGGCCTTCCCGGCCTTTAAGGATTGTCTTATATGTTTAACTTCAGTAGAGGTAACTGGTATCCATTCCGGACATTTCCTTAATTCCTGCTGGAGAATATCCATTGCAAGACATTCGTTGTATTGTTACCATCAAATAAAGCAAGATAGTGCTTCTCCCATTTTACTGCTGATATATCAGTGTCCATGAATGGGGAACATTGTTTTAATATACCGGCTATCTTATGCCAAAAGATCGTAGGGAATTGGGATTTCGCTGCCATTTCTACCTCTTTCCATATTCTGGTGTTATAGCAACTTTTCTTGTTTTTCAGGAGGGATTTGTATGCTCTCCTGAGTTGAACCATATTTGAATAATCACCATCCTGTCTGGACCAGTTAACTTTCCTAACTGCGGCTCTTAGATTTGCCCTCAACCTATGGCAATCATCATCAAACCACTTTCTAGAGATCCCATCTACTTTACTATCATTCTGGATCATTAAGTTCTTAAGAGTAGAAGTTAGCTCTATATAAGCTGATATTGGGGTGTTGTCTCTGGGCTTAGATTGGGAAATTTCCCTTGCTAACTGTCTGGCTTCGTCTGAGCCCAGATAAGTGGTCACAGATTCAACATCAAGTCTGTGCCAATATAACCTTTTGTAGTTATAAACCGGGCGTTCACTAAGGTGTCAATTTCCTCTCTTAAATGAGGCCTAACTTCTGAGGGGAGTGAAACCAGAGCCATGATGGGAAAGTGGTCACTTTCCTCTCTAAATATAGCTCTTACATCTGAAAAATGATGTACTAAACTAGAGGAAGTGCAAATATAATCAATAGAGGTTGATGTTTTGTTAGACGAGAAAGTATAGGGATATATATACCCATCACTCAAGCCACTAAGTACTTGCATATCATTCATAAACAGCAGAGAAATTAACCTCTGGGCATATTTATTGGCCCTCTTGTCCATTGAGGACCAGGTGAACTCATTATAAAAATATCCAGTTGGTACCAGGCCTCGCTTAACATAGCTCTTCATTGAGGGGCCTAATCTTGCGTTAGTATCTCCGGCTAATATAATTTTTGCTTGGGGAAAGCATCCCTTTAAGATAGCTAATACTGAATCTAATTCATCCCACAAGTCCCTTCCTAGAAGGTGGAGTGAAAAAGGAGCGATATATACATTAATTAAGATTAAGTCCATCCCCCTGAATGAAAATCTAATAGGCAGAATATATTGGAATTGAGGGTCTAAAGAAATTTCTTCATCCTTCCATCCCGTATCCCTTTTGACCATCGTGGTTAGGCCCCCAATTACCCTCCCTCTTAAATTGACTTTGCCTGCCGGTTTATGCCATGAGGCAAAGCCCGGTAAGCTGATCTATGGATCGTTAGTAGTCAGCCAGGTTTCTTGAAGGAGGATGAGATGATGTGTTGAAATCAGTTTTATAAGATCCATCCGGTTTGCAATGCCTTTCCAGCCTGCTATATTCCAGGACAGGAGGGAAAGGCTAGGGATATAAGAGACCCTGGTTATTGGCCATTTGTTGTCTAGTCAATCACCCCGAGGCACTACTCCTTGTGCCCCTCCCTCCACCCTTCTGGTGGAGAGGCCTGGAGTTACTACCACCACCTTCTCTGGAGTGCCAAAGGAGTGAAAAGTGGCCTCTGATTGTTGCGGAAATGTCTCACCCATTTTTAAGGAAGGTGAAACAGGTGAGGGCAGTTGCACCCTGGGGGAGGGTGAACTTCTGCCACTACATTCATGGTCTTTGTTTCTTTGAAAAGTCTTTTGCCTTCCCTTCTATCCCGCTGGACGGACTTAACAACTTTAGGCCTGTCTGAACATGCTTTCCCCATTCTTCCAACTTGGACAGCCTTCCTGTTGAACTGCGGGCTTCTGCTAGCAAAGATCTTAACAAGTCAAATTCAGTTAACATCGACCTTTGCTCCTTTGGAGACAAGGAAACAAATTCGCTGATTATAACATCCTTGGGCTTATTGGTACTTGCCTTCATATATGGGATCTCCCTGGTCTGGTCTGCCTGGAGGTAGCAGAGTGGTTCCTAAATACCATTTTTGATGTTTGGTTGAGTCCTTGTAAAAGCGGCTTAATAGACCCACTCGAGAAGACTCTTGTAGGAATGACTTCAAATCTGAGCAGGGATCCTTTTCTTTTCATTACGGCATTCGGAATAATATTGCTGTCAAAAGGCAGTATTAGTCGAACACAGTTGCTATGCTGGGGAAGTTTTTCGTATCTGAGTAGATCTATTAATAAAGGATCAGATTTCAATAGCTCTGCAAGTGAGAGAATTATCCTTTCCTTTGAAGTCCATCGTCCTCTGTTTCATGGGATTTTCCTTATCCTTAAAGCAATTTGTTTCTTTAACAACCTTCTTCCTTGATGAGGGTTGACATCAGTACTTGCAATGCTTTGTTGTTTGGATTGAGATCTTAAACCCTTCCACTCTCTCCACGCATCAGGAAGGTATGCAGTCTCACTTTCCTTAGCTGCAGGGTGAGGGTTGTTTAAAAATTGAAAAATCCTCTCGATGTCTCTTTTGATCGATGTCAGTAAGTCATATATTGAATCTACTGTATGCGCAATTAACATGCTCTGAGTACAGACCATCTCTCTGAGGACTGAATATGTCGGAACTTCTCTTGAACAGCTAAAAGTAGGAGAGGGGATAGAGCTTGAAAAATAATCCATTCTAGCAGGCAAGTTTAAATCTGAAATCCGGGAAAAAAGCTCCCTTTCTGTATCTCTGGTTGGCGACCCCCAGGAGGAGAGCCTTCTCTGTGGCAGCACCTGCACTCTGAAATGACCTACCCCCAGAGATACGCACGATACCAGACCTCCGGACTTTTCGTCGGGCCCTGAAAACGCATTTATTCCACCTAGCCAGGCTGGCTTGATCCCATCCTGTCGGTTTTAATTGAAATTGGTTTTAATTGGGTTGTTTTAAATTGTTGGGCCGAAATTATTTAATGTCTTTTAAATTGTTTTTAAATTTTATATGTTATGTTTTATCTCGGCTGTTCACCGCCCTGAGTCCCGCAGGGGAAGGGCGGTATAAAAATAATAAAATAAAATAAAATAAAATAAAATAAAATAAAATAAAATAAAATAAAATAAACTCCCTCTCCCAATGATACAAACGATGGAGACAAAGTTCGAAATTCGAATTGGGGTTCTGGATTACACCTCTCCATAAAGTCGTCCAATTTAAGCTGTTTAAGAGGCTTGGAGTAGTTAAACTCTGTCATAGATTTTGGGGAGAGAGAGTAAGATCTCTGCCTCTTACTTTTCTTTACCATTTTGGTAGGTAATTGGTCCAGTATCTCTCACCGAAGTTAAATATCGCAACAATTTATCCTCCCTTGGCAATCGTAGTTAAAGTAGGCCTTAATGCTGGTCTCAGCCGAGGCACCACGAAGGTAAAAACCAATCTCCTTTCCAAACAGCCGCTTATCTTCCACTCCCACTTCTTTGTTATCTTCTATTTTCAGAATTGTTTAAATTGTTTAAATTATTTTATGGGGGCAATATGTGGGAGAAAGAAACTAAAAAGCTGACAAAATTTCATTAAAAGCAGGCCTACTGGGAGCGTCTGCAGCCAGCATCCTCCACTCAACAAAAATCCCTGTAATTGAGTAAAATGTAAAATTTTCAAGTCCAAGGGTCCCCAACCCCTGGGCTGCGGCCTACTATCGGGTCATTATCCATTCAGAACCAGGCCGCAGAAATGGTGAGCGCATGCATGCATCCTCAGTTGCGCGAGGAGTGGGAGAGTGCATACTCTCCATTTTTGTAAGTGGCAGGTGTGCTTGCTTAGCACTCATGCAAATGGAACTGTGCATGCACATGTGTTTGCCCGCCACTCATGCAGAACCCTTCCCCCTCCGGTCCATAAAGCCAGAAAGGTTGAGGAACTCTGTTCTAGTCCAACCCTGTGCTCAAGCAGAAAACCCTATACCATTTCAGACAAATAATTGTCCAATCTCTTCTTAAAAGCCTTAAAAGCCTCCAGTGTGCATCTACAATTTCAGGAGGCAAGTCATTCCACCAATTAATCATTCTAATTGGCAGGAAATTTTTTCTTTAATTCTAGGTTGGTCTCTCCTTGATTAGTTTCCATCCATTGCTTCTTGTCCTACCTTCAGGTGCTTTGGAGAATAGGTTGATGTCCTCTTCTCTGTGGCAGCCCCTTAGATATTGGAGCACTGCTATCATGTCACCTTAGTTCTTCTTTTCATTAAACAAGACATACCCAATTCCAGCAACCATTTTTCATGTGTTTTAGCCTTCAGTCCCCTAATCATCTTAGTTGCTCTACTTTGCACACTTTCTAGAGTTTCATCATCTTTTTTATATTATAGTGACAAAAACTGGATGCAATATTCCAAGTGTGGTTTTAGCCAAGGCATCATAAAGTGGTATTAACACTTCACATAATCTTGATTCTATCCCTCTGTTAATGCAGCCTAGGACTGTGTTGGCTTTTTTGGAAGCTGCAGCACATTGCTTCCTAAATAACACTAGAATTGGAGAAACCGGAAGCATCGCAGCAATACTGGTTGAGAAATAACGAAGCTCCATGAGCTTCACGAAAACTGAAACTGACAAACCGCTGTTGAAGGGTCTTCAGACCAGATCCATCTTGTAGGGATGGGGAGAGAGAGAGGCACCTCAGAAGATCAAGAGGAACAGACAAGTTTCTCAAAAGTCGGAGGCAGCTCTTTGACCCAGCGGCAGGGGTGGCAGTGGCCATTGAAACGGCTGCTACAAGCTGGGGCAACCGGACTAAGATGTGAGCAGTAGCAGTGATGAAATGGAGTATTGTTACCAAGTGAGTGATTGGCCAACTCACAGGTAAGGAGGAAAAAGTTTTTAAAGCTTAAAAGAGGTCCTAACTCGAAATAAGCGGGTAATTGGCATTTGGAAATTCAAAGTGAAAGAAAAAATAAATAAAGAGGAACTTTGAAAACAAAAGCCCTACAAGGAGAACTAACCACCTGGATTTAGAATTGGACTTGGAAGAAATTAAGAATAATATAAGGAAAAGAAAACTGAGAGAAAGCATTTTTTAACAACAAAAGGAATTAATCGAAGAACAGGAAGCAATACTTTTGTGGATTTACAATTGATACTTTTGCCTGGGGATTTGTGGATTGGAGAGAGACATCTGCTGGTGGAAAAGAAATATTGTACTCAAATCATCATGGGAAGCCTTTTAAGGAGTATTTGTTTAAATAGCTGGAGCAAGATTACAAAAAGAAGTTGAAAGAATAAAATCTCAAACTGGAAAGGCTCAAATGACTATTTGAATTGGATACTACTTGGAAAGAAAAAAGGAAAAAAGAAATCAAATGGACTTGAATTGGAACTATACAGTATATATGCTAAAATAATAATAAATTTAAAAATTATTTCTTCTTAAATTGAAAATATGAGGATTTGAAGTAGTATGAGGAGTTGAGGGAGATGTTGCAAAAGGTGCGAGAAGCGTTTAAGGAAAATAAAGAAGCAGAAGATTGGATAGAATACAAAAAAAAAGAAAGAGAAAAGATAAGTGAGAAGCAAGAATATAATGTTGGAAAGAAAACAATTGAAGGAAAAATATAGATGAATACACTGAGATTAATAGTGATTAAATAAAAATAGATGGGAATATCTCTCAAAAAAGAAGAAAAGAGAAGGAAATGGGAAAAGAGTGAGGGGGAGACCTAAAAGGGTAATAAATTTAAAACTAGAGAAAGGATGCAGGAAGGAAGATACAATAAATACAAAAACAAAAACAAAAACAAAGAAATACAAGAAAGGGAGAAAGGGAGGAAAATATTAAGAAGTGGAATTCTGGAGAGCTTAAAAGAAAATGGCTAAAAGGAGAAGAAAAAAAGGATAGTAGAAAGGGAATTAAAGCATTAACATGTTGATTTAAGGGAATGGTATTAATAGTAGAAATTGTATGTAAGAAATAAATTAGAATAAATATATAGATAAAAGGGAATAATTAATTGAAATTAAGACAAAAATTGAAATGTTAGTAAATGATGTAAGTAAAGATGTATTGAAATGCATGCAAGGAGTTAAAAAAAAGGAATATATTTTATAATGTAAAACAGATCAGTAGATGCAATGTGAAAGATAGAAAGGTTTATATTTTGCTGTTTGGGGATTTATGGATTGGAAAGAAACACCTGTTGAGGTAAAGAAATGTGTGCTAAAGATTGAAAAAACAAAGGAATTAATTTAAATTAAGAAATAAAATTGAAATGTTAGTAAATGATGTAAGTAAAGATGAAATGAAATATATGTAAGAAGTAACAAAAAAGGAGTATATTGTTTAATGTAGAATAGACCAGCAGACACAGAATGGTTTATATGTAAAAATAACTGAAAGTAATTGAAATATTAGGAAAAGAGAAAAATAATTATTGAAGTGGGAATAAGAAATTAGGAATTAAAGAAAATAAGAGGTGGAAGGTTAATTAAGTTAAAAGGTTTTAAGGTAAAAATGGAATAAGTTGAAATACATTGTTGAGAATTAAAAAACATGATGGGAATTTTGAGAAATATATTCAATAAATGGAGAGAAAATCGGGGATGCCTGGACACCATGGAAAAAAACCACTGAATTGAAAATGTATACAGCAATAGAGAGAGATGGAAGAGGAGTAGGGAGATCGAAGGAAGGGAGAAGGAGAGAGAGGAATAGAAAAAAGGGGAGAGGAGAGGAAGAAAGGGAGGGGAAATAAGAGTAGGAGAGAAGATAAGATAGGGAGGAAGAAAGGAGGAGGGGGAGAAAGGAAGGGGAAGTAGAGAAGGAGTAGGAGAGGAGGGAAGAAAAAGGTAGGAAGGATAAAAGAAGGGAGGGAGAGGAAGAGAAAGAGAAGAAAAATTGCTGTAGAACAAAAAAAAAGATGAAATGGAAGAAAGGCATCCCCGAACATGTTTAAATATACTAGGATAAAGAATGAATTATTAAAAATTAAAAGAGAATATATATGATTAAAAATGGAGAAAATGGAATTTGAGGGCGAAAGAAAATACTGTTTATATAAACAAGAATAGAAATATTAAGATTTGATTAAAAAATATAGAAAAAGAATACTTTGGCAGAAATTGTAACTAAGTAAAATATATTTGGATATGATAAGTTGTATATGGTATGACCATAGTATATGGTCAATACTTTGTTTCATAAAATATTTGGGTGTGTGTCAGGGAGAAAAAAACCTAATAAAACTTGATTAAAACAAAAGACTAGAATTCACAATCTCCTGGTTTTTAGCCTGTGTTTTAACCTCTAGACCAAGCTGACTCTAAAACTTTATAGTTTAATTTGCTGGATTTGAGAACTACCTGTTTTCAATTTATTCTCTCCTGACTTTATAATAAAAGTTGCTTGGGGTTGCTGAACAGAAGGATTATTGGTTTAGCTTAATATATTTCTCTTCTTCCTAATCTTATAATTCAAATCATGGTGTTATAAAGCAGATAATTTGACTGGATCTAGATTAATTAGTAGCTATTTTCTGAAGTACTTGTGTGTAGGGCCAGGCCAGTTAACAACCATTCTATTTACTTCTAGGAACAACTGGAGCTGATTGAGCAGAATGCTAATTGGTTGATGGAAAAATTAAGCTTCCTGTCTCCTACCTGGCTGTGGTTAAAAGTGATTGGCTGGCTATTCTGCAAGGTTTTGGCCTCTCCTCTTAATACTTTCTCCAAAGTTAAAATCAAAATAAGCATGTGCACACATATATCCCCACCCAAAACAATTAAATATCTTGGGAGAATAGCCCAACTCTATATAGAAATAATAATAATAATAATAATAATAATAATAATAATAATAATAATAATAATAATTTCAGTCTGGAGTCAGACAAGTACATGTATTTAAACGAGAATTTAGAGTAAGGAACGCTCTACTCTTAAATGAAGGTATATTTATTTGGAATCTAAACTTATTTGTAACATAAGAATAATCCTTGTGCAAGAAGTCTAGGTCCATCTAGCCATCAATGGCCCACCAGATGCATCAAAGATGCTGCGAATAGAGGATCAAAGTAGTCCTCCTCTTCCATTGTTTTTCCTGTGTACCTAGTCTGCATAGGTAGACTGCCTCCATGCCAGGATAGAGTGCCTAATCTTCAAGGCTAATAACCATGAATAGATTTGTCCTCTAGGAATTTATCTTCTGAAGCCATCTCAACGAACAACCATCTTTTGGAATTATATATCATAGGTTGATTATATACCGAATGAAAAAAAATCCTATCAATTTTAAATTTATTAGTCAATTTCATTGGGGGGGGAAGGGCTTCTACTTCTAGTATTAACACTGTTCATAAGTTGCAACTCTTGCAGCTCCACAGTTCTACTCTAAAACAAAAACTTCTTTCATGTGTAAATACAACAAAGTAGTCATCCATGCTTTAAAAGTAACGTCAACCTTGAAATTGTGTAGTTGATAAAAAAGCTTAACAGTAGAAATATATCAATATATGGATATATAAATATATTTTAAATGTGTGCTTTATTTTTAAACCTGTATAAATAAATACAAAATGACAAAGAGGTTTATGTTTACTAAACATTGCATTTGATTGTATGACATTACACAGTGTCTGTCACAATAGGTTGACTGAAAATTGTGTCATTTCTGCTGTTGCTGCATAATTATAGAAGTTTGTTGAATACAATTACTCCTGAAGCTGCATCCAGCCACCCTTTTCAGTGAAACCCCTGAGTACTTACAATTGTAAAAGAGTGTTAGGGAAGCCATTAAACCACAGTGGCTAAATTCTTGAAATTTTGCAAGAAAAATAAAATAAAGAGATCATTTCTCTGTCGATATATAAAACAAATGGCAGACTTGAAAACATTCTGTTTTTTTAGAATAATGTTTTCTCCCTCAGTGGCTGAAAAAAATCTACAAAATGGTCTGAAGAAATAATAACAATAATAACAATAACAATAGACTTGTTTCATTACATTACTTAATCACCTGAGATTTCTTTACTCTCCTCATGTTCACTGAAAGCTTGACAATGTTAATAGCCATTGAGTTTGTGATGCACATACATTACATATGATTTTTTCATTGCTTAAATCTTCATCCGTGGATGTGCCTAACATAATAGAGCCTTAGCCAGTTTTATGGTGAATCTGAGTTCAGCAGTTGTGTAGGATGAGAGTGATTAGAGTTTATTGTGGACTTTGTAGAGCAAAGGTAACTTTGCCAATAACAACCATCTTCACTACTGACTCCAAAACGGCTATTGTACTCCATGTTAGGAAAATCCATATCTGAAGATGAATGGTCTATGGTATATGGTCATCCACAAGGATTATGCTTTTCACAGAGCATGAGGAGGAGATTGATGATCAGCCACTAAAAGGAAATTTTGGATCTCCAAACACCTCAACATTCTTACCCATGGAAGGTCAACTGCCAAAGTTTGAATAGTGTACTTTTGTTAATGGTTATAATTAAAAGACACTGCCTAATTTAGACATTTTAGAAATAGTTTGTTTTCCAGGAAAGATTCTTTGCATGCCAGGAGATAATTTGCTGGAATTCATTTGAGAAGAAAAACCCATCACCTTTCAGTTCTCTTTCTGAACCACATTAAGCAACGACTAAGCAGAGTAAATAGTTGCAAACTGAATATCAGATGTGACTGAATATGTAAAATAGCCACTAGCCAATCTGTCTGTGTCTGTTGTAATTGGGTGTGAATTTAATCTTGATGGTTTAAGTTTTGTAAATCAAAGATTTCTTCAACTCTGTTAAAGTGAGGACCATTATTCTATTTCTCTTCTTTCCACATATTCTTCTATTGCAATTGACTATATGGAAGTTGAAGGGGAGACTCACGAAAAGGATATATTAAAAACCAGCTCTTTCTCCATCTCAGTATATTTACATTGTATGCCACAATCAATATACAGTATTCTTGGGATGAAAGAAAGAAGCAGTATTGCTAGATAAGGCAATTAAGCATTGCTACAATGCTTTCACACTCCCAGTGTTTAGAATATAGTAAAAAATAGATTCATCATGATTCTATTCATAATTGCTCTCTATAGTACAGCTAGTTCATGAGAGGACTACAGAGAGGCATCTCACTTAAAATGTCTTAAGTGCACAGCTCAAGGGAAAAAGACCCGAAATGAAAAGCAGCGCAAAGCGTGTGTGCGAAGAGAACTGGTAGTAACACCGGTTGGAACCCACCACTGGCTAATTTACAGACACAGGAAAAGCAAGAGTAGCTGCCTCTTGCTGCCACCCATTTGCTAACAAACCAAATGCCCCAGACTAACAGAAGGCAAGCAGTGAATTCCTGATGTTAGCTGCTAAGAGCAGCAGCAGGGAGCTGTGAAGAGATAGTGCAAGCAATGAACAACTTCTCATGTTATATTTCCTAATTGACATTACTGCTTGCTTACTTGGACAGGTAAATTAGTTGCAAACTGATTTTCTCTGGGCAGTAATTGCTACTGCTATCATCCATAGGATCTACTGCTGCTAACCCACTATATAAGCAATTACCACCTGTTTTAAATGAGGTGGAGAAGTAGACAGAATCTTAATTGCATGGAAAATGAAAGTGGGATTAGGAAATGGAGGGCATCTCCCCCTACATCCCTAGCGCAATGAAGTCAAGCTAAAGTTAAAGAACAAATAGCCAGACTCAAAAATGAGGCTAATTATTGATCATCTAAGGCAAGTAACCGTTTCTTGATTGTTGACTTTTTTCTCAGAGTACAATAATTGGAGATAGCTAAACTTTTATCCAAATTCATTATATCAAAGTAAACTATCAGTCAAGCAATTTATGTAAGTCACTTAGATCAGGACTGGACAATGTGAACCTACCAGAAGTTTTGAACTCTACTTCCAACCATCTTGTCTCAATGGCAAATGATGAAAATTACAATTCAGTGACATATGGCGGACCATGTTTGTCCTCTACTTAGATTAAATATATATTTTAGAGGTGATAAAGACAAGTTCTAGAAGCAAGCATAGTTACAATTATCCTTTAATGCCTGACTTTAAAGAAGGTACATCATTTTTATACTTTCAGTTTATCTGGCAGGTGCATTGATATTTTACACAAACTTTTTCCAGTTTAGTGCCCTCTTGTGTTACTACTACATCCAACTGCCCTATCAGGAGAGCTTCAGAAAATGGAAATTTCAGTTCTTCATATCTGAAAATACATCCTTTTTTCCATAACTTTGCTCCTCCTTATTTGCTTTAAGGGTTATCTGTTTTTTAGTTTTATTTTATTGTTCTTACAGTTTATTGACTTCATTGGTTCAAATTAACAGTTGCGTGAAATGTTATTTATATAGCTTTTGTAGTTCAGTCAATAATGTAATTCACAACTTTAACCATTAGTTTCAGCTCTATCTAGCTAAATCTTCCCATCATATGTCCTTTTTGTTTTGGGGCTCTTTTCCCTTATCTTTTGTTATGATGCCCCCACTAACTGTCTTTTCTGGCTTAAAAATTGTTTAAGTCTCTAAAATTATGGAACTGAATAGGACACAAGGGAGACAGATGATAACATAGACATTTGGTTTACATAAAAACAAAAGAAATAGCTTTTATTTAACAACTAAAATGGTTTTCAAATAGATTCACTTATTTCTATAAGGTATCTATATCACCAGTTCTAATCTACTCTAGCATCAAAAGTAGAAGTAACTCTGAGTCCCTGAGACAGAGGATTCATAATTGAGCTCAGAAAAGTCAAAATGGCAGCCAGTCAAAACAAAACAGTATATTCCCAGGCTATGAAAGTGGTCTTCCACCAGACCTAACCTTCCATCTACATATCCCAACCCCTTCCTCTCCTCTCCTCCTCTACCTCCTGCTGGAATAAAAACATCCTTTGTGTGTTGCCATGTTTTGATTGGTAGTTCTCCCCCTGGCCCCAACTTATCACCTTTTCCAACTGTATTCATCCTTCAATATTGCCAGTGAATCAGCTCATGAAGATTTGCTTCATGCAAGAAACAGTTAACTTCAAGTTGTGACTGAAATTGTTAAAACATAGAGTTTCCTCCATAATATTTCTAGCCGCAGCTTGAAAGTTCTTGGTGGCTCTCAATTATCTGGGCTGGAGCTCTGTGAGACTCAGTAGCTGAGACTATATATTGATCTAAATTGTGTTGTGCCTAGGGTTTGTTGAATAAACCATATATTGCAGGATTTGCACAATACATTAAGCTTTACATTTGATTTAATAAATTATAACAGTTGGAAATTGATAAGCTGATACATGAGAAATAATTACAGTTAGTGCAACGTCTGAACCCTATTTGAGTCTGCACCCTCAAGACTTATGTCTGGAATGATGATAATGGTGGTATGGGAGATTACTGAAAAAATTCAAGATCTTTGCCTCAACTCTTTTGTTCCTAAACAACTAGACTGATGGGAAGAGGAATGAGTCCAGTAGGAGTCATACCCTTAGTAACTGTGAGGATGATGTACCATATACACTTGGAAATGACTCCCTTGCTCTAGAGTTCGGACCTGATGTAATGGGACACCACACCACTGCCAATTCACCATGGCCAACTTGCCATGGGACAATTCAACAATTCAATTTAATTATTTAAAATAATTTTAAAAATATTTTAATTTTTGTCATTAATTTGTCAATTTTTGCATCATTTAATGATTCTATTCCACAATTTCTTTGATAGTAGTGTAACTTTTGTCCTGGGTTGAGTTGTCCCATAGTGAGTTAGCCATGGTGAATTGTCCCTGGTGAGTTGGCCACGGCGAGTTGGCTGTGGCGAGTTGTCCTAGACCCAACTCCAGACAGCAAAACTTCAGGATTTCTGCTTAACAGCAGTAGACTAGACTCTCGGTTTCATCTTACTTTGCTACTGGGAACAGGAACACATCTTCCCTTTCACCCATGGACACAGCTAGCTAAAAGGATCAGGGCAGTTTGTGAAGCATGCTTGGTTCTTTCTTCCATCTCCATCTTTCTAGGGCTTGTTTCATGAAGTGGCTTCCTTACTGTGATCAATAATAGGGCTGGTTCTGACATACCCTTTTTATTTAGAAAGATATTTGATTTTTTAAAAAGTGTTTCGGGAATATGTTATTGATGAGGCCCAAAAGGTACCCTGATGTCATATAATATTTGTGTTTTTAGTCCTTTGATTGTGTGAAGAAATCAGTTAATTATTGAATGAAAAATCAGTTTAGCCAGATTGTAAGCTGCATCAGATTGATGCTACCGAAACTTAAGTAATGTAGCTATACTCTAACATTCTCATATGGTATTTTTGGCAGTCACTTTTCCATATCACAGCAACAATCTGCATGACCTTCAAATACTCATTAATAGATGCTTGGAGCATTTACGTAGTAGCAGATGCTTATGGTAAACATCTATATGGGCTATAGAAAACTGTTTTTTTTAAAAATGAAAGTGAATATATTATGACTTTTAAGATACAGCCTATAAAATAGCTCTTGGTTTTTTGGAGATGGGTTTTCACAGCAAATGGTAACATTTCTAAATGTTTTAGAGAAAGTAATATAGTTTTGCTAGTGTTTCCTGATGATCCCATTATTTGATTGACTGGGGCAGGGAGTCACCCTTAGCAAGTGAATAAATATAGACCGTGCCGAATAATCCAGTGGCACTAGAAATAGTCTTGCCTTGTGGAGCTTCCCAGGATACAAATAGAATTTGGCACATATAACTGTAACATTAGCCTCTTTGCAATATATTTAACCTTTTACAGGTCTTGTTTCATTTAGAAAAATGGTTGGGATTTGGAAAAAGACATCCACTTGTTTTTGCCAGAGAGCTTTTCTTCTAGTTTCACAGCTTTTGTATTTTTCTGATTTCTATTGCTTACAATGAAATGCTGGACAAGTATTTTAGATATGGCTCATTTATAGTGAAATTGTTCCAGTTACTTCAGTTATTTTTCCTCTGTTTCATTCTAAGGAATATCCAAGACAGACTTGTATGAATTAACTTGATGGACAGAGAAAAGTAGGTTTATTTTTTCCCTTCCAAAGTAAAAAAAATATTGCTCTGGTCAGTGAGTTATTTGGCTAAATGAATTATATTTCAGTAAACATAAAAGTACTGTAAATACCTTGTAGGATTTCAGCTTCAAAATGTAATCAATTTCCACATGCATGTAGTCCTTGACTTATAGACACACCCAAAATTTCCATTGCTAAGCAAGGCAGTTGTTAATTTGAGTTGCTCCTCATTTTATGACCTTTATTACCACTGTTGTTAAGCAAATCACTGCAATTTTAAAGTGAATCATATGGTCATTAAGAGGTCTACCTTCCCCCATTGTCTCTGCTTGTCAGAAGCCAGCTGGGAAGGTTACAAGTGACCACATGACCCCAGGACAGTGCAACAGTCTTAAGTACATGCCAATTGGCAAGCGCTCGAATTTTGATCATGCGACCATGGGGATGTTGCAACGCTTATGTGAAAACCAGTCATAAGTCATTTTTTTTAGTTCTTTGTAACTTGGAATGGTCATTAAATGAATGATTGTAAGTCATATAACCTTTTTATCCTGTGTCCACCTAAACTCTGTGGACACACTACAGCAGCGCTGTAAGAATCTCATTCAATAAGGAGTTCAATTATACACATCTTTATAGTCTTTATGAGAGCCAAATTTAAAGTACTTTTATCATCCAGTTTAGGAATAATCTATAAGCAAGAACATGTCTGAAAAATATAACTGAACATTTAAAAAAATAATAATTCATATAAGCTTACAAATTTGTGGGCATACAGTAAGATTTTATCAGAGCCTGCTATGTGGTAAGATAAGGAAAAAAATCACATTATACATGAAGCTGTTATGCATTAATTTAAATTTGGTATAAAAGAAGACAAAGTCATAGATATCATTGGACCTGAATTTATCAATTGGGAGTAAAGAATTAAATTCCTTCAACTATTTTGTACTCTCAAAAGCATATTTAGTTTTGGTAATTGTGAATTTCAAGAAATTTCTCAAAACAATTTATATGGCAGTAGTTACTGCATATTTTACAGATATTTTATGCATGTAGCAACTTGCCAATCTGAATGCTGTGATGGTTTTCATATTGGGAAGAAATAAGGTTTGGCAGGAATAAAGCTGTCCCTTTTTGAAGAAAGTTATTTGATAAGGAACAGAATATTTTAACTTTCTTCTATAGCAGATATTTCAGAGGCTAACAACAATAGAAGCTGTTTATTATAACAATGGAATAAAAATGCTAGAATATCTATCTGAAAATGAACAAAACAAATTCCCTGTGCACTATTTTTTCTTGCAAATGATTCAGTGTGCTTATCCTCACCGTTAGTCCAATCACTAGATTGCTGAAAAAGCCCTGTGATATAGAAAAGTTCAAGTATGTTTGAATTACAAGCTTGTCAAGTTCTTGATATACCCTTTGTAAGTTATTTTAATGGAGTACTTATAGTAGTGGAACACAAACGCTTACTCCATTTTTTTTCTTCTACTCCCCCCGTCCCATTCGTGTCAGAGGCACTTTTGAAGTGCTTCCAGGTTGAAAGAATTAGTCAGTGACATCACAGTTGCCCAGGGGATGCCCTTGGGGGCTCCTTTCATGTTCCCGTCAAGGAGCAGGAGTGAATGATGGGAACTCACTCTGCCACACAGCAGCAGTGAAAATACTATTGGAAAATAATCTCTAGGGATTAACCAGTTTAGTTCCTCATCTGCTACATCAGGGGTGTCAAACTTGATTTCACTGAGGGCTGCATCAGGGTTGTGTTTGACCTTGGGGAGCCAGGGTGGGCATGGCCAGAGTAGGGATGGCCAGCTCGATGTCACTCATGTTGTGGAGGCTCAAGCATTCTGCGAGCAAAAACGAGCTCCTGAGCTCTATTTTCGGCTGCAACGGTGTCCTGCAACCCTCTGCCAGCAAAACAGGTGGCCCTCTTGAGCTCTGTTTTTGCTGGCAGAGACACCGCAGGCTGGTCCTTTGCTGTTTCAGGGTGGCCCCACGTGTCAGATCTAAGCACCCTGTGAGCCGGATTTGGCCTCTGGGTCTTGAGTTTGACACCCCTGTGCTACTTCAACATGCCAATCTTATTTTCTGCAATGGTATGGAGGATTTGACATAAAAGGACAGTGCCAATATAAAGATAAAAATAATGTAATTTGGTGATTACTGCTGCACAATTCTAATTCAACTTTACCAGTTTTTTCATGGCAAATAATATGAGAAAGGAGAACTTTGGGAGGCCAGGTACCAAATTTAGAGAATTGATTGACTAGTATCACCGGGGTCATGCCTACTTAAGAAGGAACTTTGAGAAATAGAAATAGTCTGCTCTGTTCCATCTGCTAAGTACACATTTTACCTACTATGACTCTAATAGCATGCCTAGCACTAAAGCTACAAGTAGCTAATGTCAATTGAAATTTTCCAGAATTTGTGAGTTGTCAGTACTGTAAGCAAATTCAGTATTTTTCTGTATCATAGAGGGCAATATTATTTTTTAGCAAATATCAGGGATATACCAAGTAGATACACCAAAGATGATGAAAATGTGTTTTATGGATCCCTCTGGCCTAGTTCACTGCAGAACTGTAAATTGTTTGATACCTTTTTCTCTTGAGGCACCACATCTTATACCTTTCAAGAGGGCAGTCATAACTATATACTTTGTTTTATTATATTAGAACAGTTCGTTTAAACATTATCTCATGAAAGACTGCTGTATTAAGAATTCAAAACCACTTTTCTGGAGAGTTCAACTGATTTCCTTGAATTATAGTTTATAGTAGAGACTTCAGAGACAGAAATTCTAGTTGAAGATTGTGACTTATGTTACCTATTATGTATGGCTACACATTGAGCCTCTTTTTGTGTACTAATAGTGTACAGCCTGAAACAATGGCTGGTAGTTTAAGACATTCTACAACATACACATTTCTGAGACAAAATTTAGGCATCTGAGGCTTGTTTCATGGATTTTGGTAGGATTTTCTAAATATATTCCTTTCCCAATCTGCCATTAGATCTCCTAACATATCAGAGAATGCTATCAAATCTAGCATAGGAAAGCAGGGTTTCCAATAACAACAACCACAACAACAACAATAATAATCCCTATTGAATAACATTAATAAACCCTACTGAAAAAGTGATGTAACAGATAACTTGAATGTATTACTAATTTTGTTTTTTTTTTCTTTAAAAATGCTAGAAAATTATGTTGTATTAAAATATATAGGGGATTAATTCCACTTTAAAATATTTATTAATTCAGAAAAGAAGGCAACTGCGAAATGACCCTAGATTAACAGTGATAACTCTATTTAGCCGTGCATAAATTTGAATTTCTTGGCCATTGTTGGTTTACTTTTGTTTAACAACTTGCATATATGTTTCTATTCAGAAAACGAAAAAGAAGAAAGAAAAAAAGAAGCAACAGAAATAAAAGTTAGATGTAATGGCTAAGATCCATAATAGCTGACTCATGGAACTGAGTTATTGCTGTACTGAAAGTTTTATATAGCCTCTGTGTCCAAAATGTACACTTACTGCTTCTTCAGCCTTGACAGTTGACCTTTCAATGTGTGGGCACACACTGCCCCAGGGGCAGCAGCATTGGCAGGGCAGACACGGCAGTATGCTATTTAATAACCCATCTCTATTGTCTTTATCTCAGGTAGCAACCCAAGTTGACACTCTCATTGTATTGGGTGAATGTAAATGTCACTGTACTTTATATGTGAAGGCCAATCCACAAACAGGCACATTTCCCCCTTCACATGGTGCTCTGGATGCTCCTGGTTTTAATTTGAAAACAGACATCCAAATCCTATTGTTATAATCAATATGATTTTTTTCTCTTGGCAATATTTAGGGGTGATGGTTATTTTTTTTTAAAAAAGCAAGACAAACCAACTAGTCAGACTGTTGTAATTTGATCAACCACACGGGTACTATCCATATCTACCATTTCAACACATTCTATTTCCTCCCGATTCTCAGGAGTTTTCTTCTCTTTCCTTTTTTTTTTTGATGGTGGCAGAAAAGTTAGTATCACAGGTAAAATGGCAAAGCAATGAAAGAAGGTGACTAATGCTATCAAAAACAAGCACCTGAACAGTGTACGGGTCAGATTTGAAGGCACAGTTGCGAGAGGAATCAGACCAACAATGAAGCAGAGGTAGCTCTGTAAAATTGCTACCCCATGCACTTCCAGGGAATTCTTTACCCATTTAGTTCTTGTGAAATCTTTGCCCAGGACAAATGTTGACAAGAGAGGTGCACAGTTGTCAACTGTATAATTAATTCCATAAATTAAACACAACACAGAAATACAGTCCAGCTCAACTTTCCACAGGGTCATAAAACCTATAACTCCAAATTCAACTGAGGCAACGGTGAGTGTGAGCCATACATTGATGAGAGAATCTGCCACTAGGAATGCAGAGAAGAAGAGCAGGAATAAAGCACTAATACAGGAGTTCTGCAAGGGCCCCCCCACATAGGAGGCATAACGATCCATGTAGACAAAGGATGGGTTGAAAACAATGAACTTCACTTTAGATTTGAGAGACAGCTTTCGTAAGGTTTCCAGGAGGTGATAGAGCTCTTCTCGTTTGGTATCCATGGTCTTAGCTACCAAGAACATTCGAGAGGCCACCACTTCAACTTCATTATTGTATTTTTTGGAAAAAATGATATCCTCTGAAAAATGGGCATATTGGGGAGCTTTCAGAAAGGAGTTCCTCAGTATATCGGTAAAATTTTTTTTGGATAATCCAGTTGATATGTTGAGTTTTCTCAGATAATTCAGATAGCTCTCAAACCAAGATATCCTTACAAACCCCTTAGTATACTCTAGCATGTCATCTTGAACGGTCACATTCCAATATTCTATTGATTCATAAATATAAAACCCAATGACAGGGCTGTAATTGCTGAAGTACTTCTGCTGAGCAGCAGTGTACTCCATGGTTTGTGTCGCAGTTGCTACAATGTTACTGAGGTCTGACTCTTCACTGACCTGCAAGTAGCCCATTAAGGCAAAGGAAATATAAATAAGGTAAAAGAGAACTACAAAAGGCTTGACATACGTGTTTGTTATCCAGTCACAGTAATAACGCTTGAGGAAACACACCAAAAGGTGGCTTTCGTAACTGTTTGTTTCCTCTGACTCTGCTGTATCCTCACTAAATTTGGCTGTCAGAAGAAATCTATACCAAGCAGGCTTCTCTTGCAATACCTCTGGTTTTGGTACCTTTCGGCAGAAGATACTATGCTGGTAGTTGTTTTCTATGTAGCCAGTAAACACGAGGCTGGAACCATAAAAGGAGAGTACATAGAGGTAGTTGAAGAAAATTGCAATACAAGAATTGCAGCAGAAGATCCTGGCTGCTTCAATGTTGGTGAAAGGGCTGGCACCAATCCCAAAAGTCACCAGATACATGGCAGTGGTGAGAGAAAAGGAGAGCATGGAGTCTGCGAACACAGCTGCAGTTCTCTCTTTTACATGTTGGTCTTCTCTAGTTTTCCTCCAGGAGGACAACATTTCAAAAGTTCCATATAATCCGTGCCCTGGAATGAAGAAAAGAGCAACTGTAATGCTGTTATATAATTAGAAAGTCAGGTAACTCCTGCAAATGAGGATATAGCTAATTGTGCATTGCATGACCTGGGTAATTTAGGAAGAAATTGCCCTGGTGTAGGCAAATGTTCATATACACTGACATGAAAGTTATTTTTAAAAATAGAAAAATAGTGATTATTAATGGTAATAATCTGTGCCAGGAAATTTGTAGCCAAGAAGAATTATGTTAACAAGTTATCCAATTGAAGCTAAATTATGCATTTTTCATGCCATGGCTTTACTTTGTGATGATTTAAGAGTAACCAAACTTAAAGAAACTTTAGTAATATTTTATTGGTACTGCACTTAAACAGAAAACTTCAACATAAAGTCTATGTTATGTGGGATGCAATGAAGATTAATTTGAGCCATGGCACAAATAATTATTTTTCACTTGTTTTCTTTGATAAACATGCTCAGAAAAAGCCTTGTGGATGCTGTCAAAATGTACAGATGGATCTTTTCACACAATGAAAATGCTTGTTTTTAAAGCAGGGGCATATTTTGGCATTAATGTTTGAAAATGAATATACTATAGCTTCATATGATTTAGATAACTGTGATATCTCAATATTTATTTTCAAAAATAGATTAAGGTGCTGGATTCTGCATCAGTCACAATGCTGTGTGAAACACAAAGGCTTGTTTCTAAAAGTCACAAAGGTAGGTTAGATTGACTATCCATTGAATTCATAATTCTGTGCAAAATTCTACATGCATGGAACCAAGACGTTGCCTGGCCTAGACAATAATTTAGATGATAGACATGAATGAACTGAAATATTATTATACTATTGCCATGTATAAAGTACGGAAGAAATATACTGTATATTGATCACTATATTTAAACTTTTAAGATATAGAAGATTTTAAGTATTTGTTTCACTAGACTAGTTACATGTATATTAGTTTGATTCTATAAGTAACTAATCAATACTAAATCCAATTGGTTTTTATGGCTAAATTAAGTGGGATTAGTAGTGTCATGGCTGACTCACCATGCACCCCTGCTCTCAACCAGATAACAGAAACAGGGAGGGGGGAGGGAAAGGATTGGAATACAAGAGAGGCTTGGGAGGGAGTTGAGGAATTCAAGTGAGCCAATGCAGCCCAGGATGGCCCTAACACCCTAAGGTCAAACACTGGGAAAACTCCGAGCTGTTCCAAATGTTCCCTAAACAAAATGAATACAATTGATTGGTGGACAATGAAAACTTTAGAACCAGCTTTGCTAGTTCTGTGCTACTACTCTTATATGGAATTATTGGTAAAGTTATACTCTTGGTAAAATAACGTCCAGGAGCTTCTTTTGCTGCATTTACCAACAGAATGGTTGACAGGTAAGGTTATGGGAGTCCGGTCTAAATAACTGATTTAGCATCATAGCAAAAATTAGAGTTTTACTTCCCTATAAAATTATGGCTATTAATGATACCCAATGCACAATTATTTTAACAATGGAAGATAT